>JAXCGZ010013263.1:107500-172500 GCA_037179515.1 Halocaridina rubra | reverse complement strand
TGTTTGGTATCTAAGTAACCATTTCTCTCTCTCTCTCTCTCTCTCTCTCTCTCTCTCTCTCTCTCTCTCTCTCTCTCTCTCTCTCTCTCTCGTCTAGTGGGTAAGATAGATAGAGAGAAAGAGAGAGATAGAGAGTTACTCATTCATTGGGTTTTCCAGTCGTGAAGATTTGCAACTAGATAGACTCTAGATCGATACATACACACGTCCGTATGTGTATATGCATACATACATACATACATACATACATATATATATATATATATATATATATATATATATATATATATATATATATATATATATATATATATATATATATATATATATATAGAGAGAGAGAGAGAGAGAGAGAGAGAGAGAGAGAGAGAGAGTAGTCTCCGTGGCAAACTGGTAGCGTCAGCGACTCTGAGGCGGCAGGTCGAGGGTTCGCGTCTCGTCACGGACTGAGGTTAGTAAGGGCATACACTCAGGGTAACAATTACATCTGCCAAAACAAGTCCTTTACAAGAAGGAAACCGTCCTAGCCCTTAGTTGAAAAGGGAGCTAGTGACGTAAAACCGAAACCAACACACACACACATATATATATATATATATATATATATATATATATATATATATATATATATATATATATAGAGAGAGAGAGAGAGAGAGAGAGAGAGAGAGAGAGAGAGAGAGAGAGAGAGAGAAAGAAAGAGAGAGAGTCATTCAAATTCCATTCCTAGACTTTATGATCATGACACATAACTATTTATCACATACTTAGAGTCAATACTAATACTACTCTATGCCTTCTAATGCTAGAATTTATTATTATCCTTGACTCTTACCCTGTTGCAGGGGTTCTCGAAGTTAAGTCCACATTCCACCCATGGCTATCCCAGGTATCCTTAATTTCTCCTTTTTTATATGAATATTATTTTATTTTAGTAAAATAGAAATCAATTTTTATTGTTATATGTATTAAGAATACATATAACAATATTGTTATATGTATTAAGAATACATATAACAATGTTGTTATATGTACTAAGAATACATATAACAATATTGTTATATGTATTAAGAATATAATAACAATATTGTTATATGTACTAAGAATACATATAACAATATTGCTATATGTATTAAGAATAAACAGCATCAACGTTTATATTGCAATAATTATATTTTTTATTAATATGTGAAGGTTTTCTAATTACCTACTGTCAATTCGAGATATCTCTTATAATTTACCATGTAGTAGGATGGCTCTTGGCACCAGTCAACCGTTGCGATACTACAGTTGAAAGGTCTTTTGGACTTGAATAAGACTGTCCAAGATAGTTCGATGTTAATTCTTCCTTCAGTTACGGTTCTTTTTCTATGCCTACATCATCACCGAATGTTCTTTGGATATTCCTTATACACATCTTATTTTCCTTCACATCTGACAAGTCACAACATTCCCCATCTCTGTTTTTCTTTTTATGTTTTTCTTCGTGCCCAGGCCCGATGAGGGGAATTTTCTCTACCCATCCTGGTGTCACACTCATAATACATAATTATGTTATATATATATATATATATATTATATATATATATATATATATATATATATATATATATATATATATATATATATATATGGTAGGAAAATGCCCCTTAAAGAAAGCAACGAAAAAAAGAAATATTCGAAGTACTAATTAATTTCGTGACCTTATCTGTTCACCTACTTTGAGAGGGTGACCATTTAAGGTCACGATATTAATAAGTACTCCAAATATATATATATATATTATTTTGGTGGTTTTTGTTTATTGGTCATTTTCCTACCATTTTATACTGTATGGTAACACTTCAGTATTTCTTTTTCATATATATATATATATATATATATATATATATATATATATATATATATATATATATATATATATATATATATATATATATATATATATATACTTTCTTTTGTATGCTTGTGACGTCAGGATGGGCAAAGAAAATGCCCTCATCGGGCCTGGGCACGAAGAAAAACTAAGTAAAGAAAAGCAGAAATGAGGAATGTTGTGACTTGTCCGATGAGAAGAGTGGTATCTGGCTTCCATATTTCACTTGCCTTTTTCTTCCTCTGGGGTGGGGGGGAAATGAATATCACCTCCCTCTTCCCCCTAAAATCGACTAAATGGGGAAGAGCCAAGGATCTGGAAAGCCCCTCTGTATTTTCCTCCCACAGAGAGATAGGTTTACTTTGACTCGGCCAGTCCCTTCTAAGGGGAATTTGGAATCTTGTATGTAGAGACTGCTATTATTATTATTATTATTATTATTATTATTATTATTATTATTATTATTATTATTATTATTTTTATTATTATTATTATTATTATTATTATTATTATTATTATTATTATTATTATTTTTATTAGTATTATTATTATTATTATTATTATTATTATTATTATTATTATAATTATTATTATTTTATTATTATTATTATCATTATTATTAATGATAATAATAATAATAATAATAATAATAATAATAATAATAATAATAATAATAATAATATAATAATAATAATAATAATAATAATAATAATAAACTCAATGTGCCTAGGACACCATTTGATGTTTGAGATGTCAGTAGTGAAACAGAATCTTATCTAGTTCAGTAATTTTTAAGTATTCATTTTCTACATATCTTAAGCAAAAAAAAAAACTATATATATATATATATATATATATATATATATATATATATATATATATATATATATATATATTGAATTTTATATGATATACTTTTATTATAATTTACAAAAGTATATCGAGTCTTTCTTACTGCGGATAATAAGAGTATCTAGAAATTCTAGAAATCAATTTGCTGTAGAAATCTTCGTTGATTCATTTTTTTTTTTTTTTATAATTCCCCTTTTTTTTTCACCTTAAAAAGTATATATACTTATGGATTTATATGTTTAGCATGATGTGCAAGCTTCTGTCGAGGTTTTTTTCCAGTATACATATAATCTTTTTTATATATGCGTTAAAAGAAATATATAGCATTGTAGATTCATATTCTTAATATACTTTATAAACATTTGGAAAACACGCACACACACCTCCATGTTTTTTTTTTATAAAAAGTTTATAAAATTAAGTTATATATATATATATATATATATATATATATATATATATATATATATATATATATATATATATATATATATATATATATATATATATATATATATATATATATATATATATATATATAGACTTGATTTCATGTATTTTTATATGATTTACAGACCTTGTACGAGTTATTTTACGTAATGCTTTTAAACTTAAAAAGTATATAGCATATCGTGTTTTTTTTTTCTAAATACTTCTCATATGCTTAAAACCTTTATTGTCTCTTCTACGTTCATGATTTGAATATGTTAGATTTCTTTCATCTTATTAATATCGTAAAAACATCTCTAGTTTTTTCTCTTTTTTTTTATTCTAGTTTTGTTTTGAATATACTTCGCAAATCCTTTTCTATGCCTACATCTACAGCAAATATTCTTTGGATATTCGTTACACATCTCTTATTATCCCTTCATATCTGACAAGTCACAACACTCTCCCATCTGTGTTTCTCTTTCATTTATGTTTCTCCGTGCCCAGGCCCGAAGTTAGCAATTTTCTTCTCCCGTCCTGGTGTCACATTAAAAAACTATCTTTTTCTGTAAAAAAAAAAAAAAAAGCAAATATTCTAATTTCATAATATATTTAACTAATATATATATATATATATATATATATATATATATATATATATATATATATATATATATATATATATATATATATATATATATATATATATAGATAGATAGATAGATAGATAGAGAGAGAGAGAGAGAGAGAGAGAGAGAGAGAGAGAGAGAGAGAGAGAGAGAGAGAGAGAGAGAGAGAGAGATTAAATCAAACCCATCTCTTGATTTTCCCGTAGAATAGATTTCAAATACCATTTTCTATAAACATTCGCAATGTGAATTAATAAAAATCTATTCATATTTTCTCCAAGGACAACCTTCGGAGAATGTTAACAATTGCGGTCATTAAATATTTATAATAATTTCCTTGGGCTTATATTGTCACGAAATGGGAGCACGAAAGCATTGCACGAACGCGCACGTGGATGAACACGAATGTACGCCTCATGGTATAACTGACAGATAACATTTTCGGTTATGTTAGTTTACTCCTTACGATTTTTTTTTCTAGTTGGGGCCATTCACTTGGGTTCCGCGAGATGCTTACAATAATAATAATAATAATAATAATAATAATAATAATAATAATAATAATAATAATAATATAATAATAATAGGAAATGAGGAAGAAAAAATATTTTCTCAGATTTATTTATTTTATTCATTCACTTGGAGTGCGCGAGAGAGAGAGAGAGAGAGAGAGAGAGAGAGAGAGAGAGAGAGAGAGAGAGAGAGAGAGAAAATAATCCCTTGGAAAAGATTCCTTAGTGTACAAATTAATAAGCAAAACAAAGGAAGTAAGGACGATTGTCTTATATATACCAGGATACACCCAAAGTATAATAGCAGGAAATAATTATATAATGCCTCTGTACTGCGTGTATATATATATATATATATATATATATATATATATATATATATATATATATATATATATATATATATATATATATTACCTAATTGTGCTTACGGGAAAGAACCCAAAGCTCGTAACTTCCCGTCTCCTGATCGTCTGTGGTGTGGGGGGCTTCAGAGAGGAATATATATTTTACACAAGGTTCCAAGACATCATTCTTTGGATATCTCCACAGAAGAGTGTATAGAGAGAGCTTCTCCCATTGAGGTACAATCTCTACGCTAGTAAAGAATAACAACATGCAATCCCTTCTGCCTTGGTATACGAGCTTAGAAGGTCACCTTCATCACGGTATTAAGCATACTTTGCCGAAAACAAATCACCTGAAAAAAAGATGAAGGTTTGGAAGTTTCACATCCAGAGGGGAAAGAATATCTTTTTACAAGAGATTGCCTTAGACAAAATTTTTGGTATTCCTTGATGCTTTTTCCTAGAATGTGTTTAAAAAGTGTCATTCTTGAGAGTACAGTATAGACTTCTGGAGGACTGTGTCTCATGGTATACTCATTATTTTTGCTGACTTGACAGCATTTATGAGATAACGGGAGCCACTATAGTCCACATCTAAAATTCGGAAACATTTTTGGGTAAACTAGATACGGGTTTTGTCAGGCCTCATGGCAGATGAACCTTCTTTATCGATATCCACCCATGAGGGTAGCCGGGCCTTGGTGGGCCCACAGGTGGGATCATTTAGATACATCTGTAAAGGTAAGAGGGAACAGAGGTGTTCTGCTCAGAATTAATATTCTCCTTCAATTTTGAGATGCCTTGTAGAGAGGAAAAGGAATAACGAGATAGGATAGGGATGAAGAAGAGAGAGGTGATGGCGCTGTGTGCACGCTTTTAACCCCTTTAGGACCACCAGGAAGGAAGGGTAAGGGAAACTAAACAAAAACAAATTTATGAATATATAAAATGAAAAAATGAAGATGAACAACACTGATGATCCTTTTCCACAACCTGTGGATGACCTAAGCATTTCGATAGGGAGAGGAATTGTGGTGGTCCTTTGGTCCTAAGAACTTAAAAGAGGAGTGATTGGGGGTAAATTGGCATCTAATGAATGTGTGTTTTGGCTCGCCCACCCTCCTTACAAGGGAGGGGGTTGCAGTTATTGTATATGCATTTTGGAGGCGTCTTGTATGGATATGAGATAAGTTTGAGGTGGGTTGAATAATCTTATCGAATAATTGGTTTGAATATGTAAAAATAACTATATAAATTATTTCAGTATCAAACCAAGAATACTGTTATTTACACCGGCAGCCGTCTTGGTTCACATAGTTAGATTCTTGGCCAATGTTTCCATATTATCTTTAAAAGACACCTAAGTCATGTAATATTTTAAGAGCTCGTTATTTTCACATATTTTGACATTATTATATGATAAAAAAAAAAAGACCAATCACTTGTTTCCATGCCCTTTCTTTCTTCCCCTAGACACAATATTACGACCTAATGATTACAAAATACTATTAAGTTTGTTAAATTTGTTATACACAATTTCTGCTTTTAATAATGTGACATTTTGAGTAGCAGTTTCTCGTTATAATTTTAGCATTATTTTTCTATGACAAGACTATTTATCTTGCCTTGACCTCATTCCTCACCCTTGTCAGTTCCTTCCAAAATGCTCCCTACCTATTTTTAGTACAGTATTTTGATAATATTGTTTTAAATTATATTTTTCACCAACTACCTTCTCAGGGGTTTTTACTCCTTGAACACGGTACAGTACTTGTTTTCTCAGCAGATTTGGCAGAGGCAAAGAGATGACCAGGGCAGATTTGTTGTTGTTGTTGTTAGTGATATTGTTTTATGGTTATTCTCTACATTTGAAATACCTCAAACTATTTTTATTTTTAATAGTTATACTCAGTTGAGCAGCTGATATTCTAGGGAGTAGAAAATTAACTAGATCAAATAATGACATTATGGGGTATGTGTTTTACTTTCACACCCCAACAATTGTATTGAAAATACAAGACATGGCAAAATATGTGAAAAGCAAGTAAAAAAATCATGTCAAATATATTAGCTCATGTTTGTAACTGAAGTGAATTGACATGGCAAAAAATATCTTTAACAAATAAGAAATTATTTTATTTATCCGCTCATATCTTGACTGGAGATGAACTAATCTAACTAACCCAACCAAACTAACCTAGCATAGTATAATAATTGTCATGAGATATTTCCATAACTGGAGATATGAGAGGAAACATTTACTGTAAAGTGCCTTAATATCACTATTTCTATTTCCAGAATGGATAAGTTTTCGAACGCTCTGCCAGACAGAATCAAAGGCTGGATAAATCGAGGAGATTTCACAAATGCCAATGTGTCAGCGCTGCTGGAGAGAGTTCCTAGAAAAGCTTGGAATGCTATGAAGGTACAATAGTGTGAGGACACAGTATTAGTATCATTTCTTAATAATTTAAAAAGCATTGGACATAAAACTAGTAATCCTCTGAAGGAAAAATGCTTCAACTATGTGTTTAGCGATGTTATGGCATAGCGGTAGCGACTGAGGCTGGTAATGTATTGGCTACAAGCTCGATCCCGGCCCGAGATTGGATTAGCTTTCACCTCCTCATGTCATTACCGATTAAAGTTGGTAATGAATTGGAAGGGTGGAAGATTTCATATATGTCTACCTGATTATTCAGCCATTGCCTAGAGATCACTGTGTCCAAGTGATTGGAGAGGAGATTTGTTCTCTGGTTTTATTGTAGATATGTAGTCAGGCTCAGTAATGTCCCTGTCCCCTGCCTCTGCTTTTTACTATAGACCTTCAACCTTAACCTTTCAGCTCATCAGCTTTCATACACAACAAATTATACTAAACTAAAAACAGCCATTCATAGACATTTGATGCTTATATCGGCTTTTAAAATTGTTTAACCTCAAATTAATATTGAATGGCCCCACAAACTC
The DNA here is from genome assembly GCA_037179515.1 of Halocaridina rubra. Classification (NCBI taxonomy): domain Eukaryota; kingdom Metazoa; phylum Arthropoda; class Malacostraca; order Decapoda; family Atyidae; genus Halocaridina; species Halocaridina rubra. The sequence goes on along the minus strand of JAXCGZ010013263.1, from coordinate 164,885 downwards.
AAGACACCATGGTAAGGGCATCGATATATTGATTACAAGAACGTTATGTTACTTAACTTGTCCAGTGAAGTTGGTTAATTCATCTTTAGAAATGAATTATTGATTGTTATGTACAAGAGATCCTAAGCTTATAATATTTTTACTCCCAGTCGTTCAAGTTCTTAAATATCACTTCAAGTTTTGAAACTGTCATAAAATATTATAAATGGAAAATTGCATATTTTACTCTCAGTCGTTCAAGTTCTTAAATATCACTTCAAGTTTTGAAACTGTCATAAAATATTATAAATGGAAAATTGCATATAAGAGAAAGATCGTTCATTGTGAGTGATGCCATTTAATGTAAAACCCACCTTACTATACTTATGTGTGTGCCTCAGTAGTATATATATATATATATATATATATATATATATATATATATATATATATATATATATATATATATATATATATATATATATATATATAGATAGATAGATAGATAGATAGATAGATAGATAGATAGATAGATAGATAGATAGATAGATAGATAGATAGATAGATAGATAGATAGATAGATAGATAGATAGATAGATAGATAGATAGATATATATATATATATATATATATATATATATATATATATATATATATATATATATATATATATATATATATATATATATATATATATATATATATATATATATATATAGTATATCATTTCATTTTTACTACTTGTTCATGAAAACGAATCTTTCTTGTAAGTTAAGAACTCCTAGTCCGGAGTTCGTTTGAGTACACAAAAGATATCCTACTATCTTGTAAAAGATAGCCTGCTTGCATCTGTATTTTTAACTCTTTCCCTTTGGTCAGACTAAATACACTACATCTTCACCAGTAATTGCTTACACATCTTTGGAGACAGATACTCTTTGTTGGAACAAATCTCTTTATGAAGCTCTACTGAACCTTTCATGTACATAGATTTGTCTCAGCAACTTTGAGAGAAAAAAAGAATAATAATAAAAAAAATATTACATATATCTATCTATCTATATATATATATATATATATATATATATATATATATATATATATATATATATATATATATATATATATATATATATATATATATATATATATATATATATATATATATATATATATATATATATATATATATACCCGGTATATATATATATATATATATATATATATATATATATATACTATATATATATATATATATATATATATATATATATATATATATATATATATATATATATATATATACTGTACAGTATGTTTATTGGCCTTAGCATCTTGCCCACGAACAAAAGAAGACTTACCACCCATATTCAACTGTTTGTGCACTTAGCCTGCAAGTTTGTAATATTTGGAAATTTTAGATTTATGTCTAATGGCTATGTATCATTTATAAGATTTCACATTGTTTGTGCTTACTTGTGGAAGCCTTAAGTTTTATTTAGTTTTCCCAGTATTAGATTTGATATTAGCAGGATGACCACAGCTATAACAAATGAATTGTCGTAGTAGGATTTCTTTAGTTGGTTATATTTTGATGGGAAACACACATGGTTTCAGCCCCCTATCTCATCTGTAATTTTAGCTGCCTCCTTTGACATAGAGAATGATATTATTGAAATGATATGCTTTAGAGATGAGGCACTGAGCAATGCTCCTTATCTTTAATTTGTTTACGTTCACAGAATTCATAGATTAGACTTTGATGTTATTCTGCTTTTAGGGAAAAGTATCAAAGGCAGAATCTAATATTTTTTTAACATGATTCTATACCCTGTTGAAGTCAACATTGTGACAACAATTGAATAATAAAACGAGGCAGCATGGTGTTTGAATACCCTCCCCATATATCCCTGCCCTTTCTCATCAGTACCATCAGCTGCTTCTTGCAGCATGCAGAATATTTTCAGTTAGGATAAGAATACTAACCCTTCAATCCTCAATCCTTTTTGTATCCGGCTTCACAACACACTTGGAGATTCAAGTTAGATAGTGATCCTCCTCTGCTTTCAAGCTTTAAAAACTACAATATCACGAAAAAAAATTTACCGGTAATTATTTCTTTTACAGTTGGAGCAGATGATGACCATGGGCAAGGAAAATTTTACTCGGCTCATCAATGAGGGTGAAAGAGGGGGCAAGATTCCCAGAAGGATATTGAACGAAATGAGGAGGCTTTTGGACATTAACAAAACCATGGATGAAGTGCTAGTGGAATTAAAACAGCAGAATGTTAGTTTTTTATTTTTTCTTTATTAAATGAGACTCCATGTTCTTTTTAAGTTAATAAATGATGATTTTTATCAACATACCTCGAAATCCTCACTGGGACCACAGTTGCACAGTGGCTTCAACACTCACTCGGGAAGTGACAAGCCTTTGTTCAACCTCTTTGTAGGACGTTACGAAGGGCATCCAGTCTTAATTCCCCATCTCCAACCTGTCTGTGTTCACCCCCATTTGAACTGGGATTAATAGTGATACAAAATGGCGACCTAAAACAGTTATCTTCTTATCCACATCTTTATAAATAGCTTCCCAACAATAATATATATTATTGGAAGGAGAGATCTCCAGGTCCTCGCTTCTCTATCTAATTTATTCACTTCCTACAACACGCAGAAAAGTATAGTTCATTCTACTACAACACCAGGGATATCACTCTTTTGTCTCTCCATGTGACAGGAAGGGACTGCAGCGATGGAATTCTTTCTCTTCCATCACCAAGCATAAAAATAGTGATACATATATAGTTATACTTTTATTAACATTAATGTAACAATTATTTCCTTGAATCTTTAACTTCTGTCAAAGTATGTAGTCATATTCACTCATTATTATTTCATCCATATTGTTTTTTAGTGTGTTACTTAAATGCCTTCACCTTAATTGTTTTACTCTTGCCTTGGTAACGCGCTGGCTTCGCATTCATGAGGTCGAGAGATCGGTTCCCGTCCAAGACCGAGAGTTTAAACTGTTTACTGGCAGGAGCTGCTGTGGGTGGACACCACAGTGGGGGGTTGGGGCTCACCCTGGCTGACGAATACCCATTGTATTGAAATGGAAATAAAGTATTATTATTGTCTTGTCCTCACTCATGAAATTTCTTTAATAATTAATTCTTATATATGTTTCAACATAGTTGTTTGGGACTTCATCATGATATTTTGTAAGAATTAATTCCTATAAATGTTTTAGCATTATTACTAGAGACTATTTTGCAAAACTCTTGTACTAATACTAACAGGAACTTTCTTATTTCACAGTGCCGCATGGGTGAAATGGGTGACGGATGTTCGGTGAGTGGCTTTATCTCTTATGTACATCATGATAGCCTTAAATGATATTATTCATTTATGTTATACATTTTGTTCACTGAGAACAGTTATAAATTGCCACAACTCCTTTTATGTGGGGTGGCCATGTCGAAGCACATATTCACCAGAACCAAACATACTGATCACTCCATTTAACTCCTTGGGTCATCCACAATTTAAGTGGACAAGAAACGTTTTTTAACATAAGTGATATGTAAATCTTTCCTTCAGTTCTTGTAATGAAGAAGACACTTAGAAAATGCATGTACAGTATACATTTTCATATTATATTCAGGTACTGCAGGTAAAGTTAATTAACTAAATTAATTATTTAGACAATATGATGTGAATTTTTGTAGATTGTTTCCTCATTCTGTATTGTATTTTCCTTATAAGAAAGTCCACATGCTAACTTAGAAAAGTCGTGACTTACATTACCACATATTTTAAGTTTAATTTGTGCCCACCCCCGCTCGATTGGGGATTGATAGTCACTCATAAAACGGCGGACCTATATCAGGTTTAAGTTTGGTGCCATTAAACTGACTAGGAAGTAATATATTTATTGTATAGGGAACTAAAAACCCAAAGTGTAGTTGAAGATGAAAGAGATCAGGACTTGCAGGATATGATGAAACTTCCTTTCCCACTTTGTTCAGATGTGGTCACCATGCTGTCTTCAACTGAGTGTGGTTTCAAGTTAAAAAGTTAAAGTAACTTATAGTTTTAAGAACAAATATGATAAGTATCATTGAGTGTAAAAATGGAACCGACCAGGAGACGGGGAGTTGCTAGCATAGGGCTAGTTCCTGTTAGCACAGTTAGGTATTTATCTTCACCGCTACTCTCAGGAGTTTTAGGGTCTTCAGTAGTACATCCTAACGAAGCAGGCATGTTGTCCTTATCTCCATCAACATGTCACTTTTATCAGAAGATTTATTATGTTTTTTTATTTTCTTTCAGCTCTCCAGGAGTACCCTGATGGCATACTTGAGCAGATTGGGAAACCCAAGGTTTTTTAATGCAAAAAACATTACGGACATGAGCACAGCTATTTACAATTTTCCAGCGAGGTTTCTCGCCATGATTAATGACACGAATGCTGTCAGCAATGTGTGAGTGACATGGTTTTTCATTGTCAGAATGATTTTGATGTGTGTTTCAGAAGTATAGAAACCTGACTATAGTCTTTCATCAGTTATTGGTTAGTAATGGAAATATGCAGATACAGTATATGCGGTTTGGAATGAATTTGTGGTGTATGAGCTAGTTTGCTCTCAATATTTTTTCTTAAATTTGCCCTATTACTTTGAAATTAAGATTCTGCCATGTAGCTGATGCTTTGAATGTTCCTCTTACAATCTTAGCATACAGAAGCTTAAGCCCTGCTTAGAAGGCAATCCTCCAGTCTTCTGTCCAAGGCAACAAACGGCTCAAGTTGCTGCGAGAATACTTAATCAAAAAGCTTTTGGGGAACCAAGTCAGTGGACAGCACAAAACATCCAAGCCATGGGGGGAATATCACAGATGACTGGGCGAGACATCAGACAGCTCTCTGACCAAGCCATTACGGACATTAAAACACCATTGACAAGGGTAAGTAAACATAAAATAGGAATAGATTTTACATCAATTTGAACCATACTTTTAGCCATAGCAGTTAACTGTGACCATACATTTTGATATAGTACACTAATTCTTTTCGAAACAAACAAATCTTGCAAGCATAATAATAGTGAAGAGTACATTTATTTCCCTTGCATTTTCCTTCTTGAGATGGTTCTTTGTTGACGAGGTTTTATAGGTGTTTACAAATAGACAGAAATTGTTAAAAAAAGTAATGTGAATTCTAGCTTTTATATCCATTTTTACTTTCATTTTTTCTTTTCACAGGCCAAGTTTACTCCTGAAGACTCAAGAATGGTGCTGGAAGCTTTGAAAAAGGCTGAAAACGTTATGAGGATGTCGAATGCAGAGGTGAGTGTAGAAGAGGGATACCTTTGTATATTGTATACACAGCAGCCTCTAATACATACATAAGCTAATGCTTATGGATGTGTATAATAAGGACACAAATGGATTGGATATCTTATTCATCATGTTTAGGAGTCCTTGGCAATTTATAAACACTGAAGAGAGACTTTATTTAAGTAAATGATCAATTTGAGAAGTATTTATGGCTTTGCATATTGTTTTTGCATATTTCAAGTATATGAGTTAAATGTTTTAGATATTGATAAGTATTAGATGGTAATTTTAAGAAATTGACTGTATTTTTGTCAGCATTTGAAATTCAAGAACATGCTTATATTGTGTCAGATTTTGTAATGACGAGTTCATTTAATTCATCGTGGGTTATGCAATTTTTCAATCTTTATCCACGCAGGTCAACACATGGATAAACAGTTTAGGAAATCTAAAGAGTTTCGTCATGGAAGATGACGTCCCTCGGCAAGCCTTGAGCGACACAACAATTAACTCTACTATCAGTGACAACAAAAATTTGCTGGCTTCAAGGGGCTTGCTCTCAAAGAAGGTGTGATGAAAATATTTTTCCTACCTTCGTAAGCACATTGTCCCTACAAGTTTAGACGAGGTGGCGATAGTTAAATTGCTCTACTTATTTACTCCTCATTGACAACACTTAACTTCATGCACAACCTCCTGACATTCATCCCTCTGAATCCCCCCTTCCCTATGTAGACAGAGTCCACCTGGCCTTGCTGCGGCGTGGGCCCCACCCACACAGCACCTGATACAATCAAATACATCAAGGAAAGCTGCACTACTTATAACTAAATATGACAATAACACAACATGCACTCTCTGAGAGCTCTCGGGGAGAGCCTGGGATCAGTACAGGCCTTCCTTAGAGAGACTGGGCTGTTCGGCGATTTAGTTTAGGGAACAACAACACCATTGTCTTATTTGCTCCTATTTCCTAATTGTTCCCATGCTAGAATTTATGTGTTTTAATGTAAATTGAGTTCTGTTATATATCAATGGTAGAGCTTGCAAGAAATGAGAGAAGAGCCTGCAAACTCTGGTTCAATCCCACCATGCGGCATTCTGAAGGGTATTCAGAAATAATTCCCCATATATATATATATATATATATATATATATATATATATATATATATATATATATATATATATATATATATATATATAATATATATATATATATGCCTTTTTTGTTCAGTATTATACATCCTTCTGTGTCTGATGTTATTTGACATCATATTCAAAATTAATATTAATCTTACATTACATTCACTGTGAGGTAATCTTTTGATGTGAATATGTATCAATGTCTTTTTGACAGGATTCCAAAATGTTGTTCAGGGATATGATGAGAGGCAAGTCACTAGATACAATGACAGAGGCTGATGTGAATGCAGCAGGTAAAATCTTTATTCAGTTTTTACATTATGCAATATGAAGTTTTGTTATGCTACTGCGGTACCAGGGGGCAATAATAGCGTTGCTTTTATTTATGTTATTTGTGCTTTTAATAATTTCATGCATTCTGTTGTGATTTTTCTTTGCAAACTGTTATCTATAAATATTTTTTGTGGCGTAATTTAGAAAGAAAAATTAAGATTATGAAGTTTGTTGAGTAATTATTATGAAAATACAGGATATCAGTATGATATTTTTTGTATTCATTGCTCCTTGCGTTTGTAATTACCTAATTGTGTTTACGCGAAAGAGGTCCATACTCGTAACTCCCCGTCTCCTGGTCGTTGCCATTTTTGTACTTCCTCTTGTATTCACATTCTCTTCTGCATTATGTCAATTACAAATTTTTTTTCTGAGACTTTCATGGTATCTTAAGACACTCCTTACTCCAGAAAAGAATCATTTTCTTGAATAGCATTCCGCATCATTTTAATTTTGCACGCAGGCAGATTACTCGCTGATGCTTCTCCTAACATAATGAAAAAGCTGGTTGAGAGAGGTCTAGTCAAAGGTGACACTCTTCAAACTCTTGCATCCAACTTTGAAGAGTCGGGTCCAGGATCAATGGCCAGGGTGAGTATGATAGATAGTAAAAAAGCCATTTCATATTTGTTAGTTTTTTATCTTTCCCGGAATGGCTTTTCATTCTGTGTAGGGTCAGTCTTCCCTGAGTCACAAATTTTTTTTCATCATGAATATGACTTGTAAATGCCATTCATCATTTTAACTGATATATGAGGAATATTTATTCTAAAATTTTTGACACTTATATCAGTAACTATTTTTCCAGGGCCGAATGCTCGTAGAAGCCTTAATGAACACAAGTAATTCCAAAACTGTCCCATCTAGCTTGGTTAGATATCTGCCTTCATCCAGTTTGCGATCATTTACTGCAGCTGACGTGAAAGACTATATTAAGAATGCTGAAGGGAAAGGATGGCAACTTGACGATGCTCAAAAAGCAGCACTCTTAACCCCGGTAAATAAAAGAACTTCTGATTCATGAAATGAAGTCTAAGTTGATTCACTATCCCTAATGGTAGAGGTAAAGGAATACTCATGTACCCTGCATGTCATATGTGCTGACTAAAAGGGATAGAGCAGCAAGGAATGGGCAATCCCTCTTCTTTGATATTATCTTGCCACAGAACAGTGAAGCCCTGTTGCTTTAAAATTGACAATCCCCTCTTCCTTGAAATTATATTGCCACGGAACATTGAAGTCCTGCTTCTAGAATTTGCAATCTCCTCTTTTTTAAAATTATCTTGCCACAGAACAATGGAGCCCTATTGCTTCAAGAATTGGCAGTCCCCTCTTCCTTGAAATTAAATTGCTACAGAACAGTAAAGCCTTGCTGCTTCAATAACGGGCAGTCCCTTCTTCCTTGAAATTCCTTTGCCACAGAACAGTGAAGTCCTGCTACTTCAAGAATGAGCAGTACTCTTTTCCTTGAAATTTCTTTGCCACAGAATAGTGAAGTTTTTCTGCTTATTTTTCTTCAGATGTGGCTACCCTGTTGTCTTAAGTAGGACATGGTATTATGTAAAAAGTAAATAACATTATGACTTTAAAGATTTTTTTCTCGTGTTTTCTGTCATAGCTGTAAAATAGCTAATTAACAGTCGTATTTTAGTTATTTCTACGGGGCTGACAAAGTTTAATTAACTTTAGTATACTACGAGTAAATACAAGAGGTTTGCAAATATCTGTCTTTTACTTACCACACATATCTATCTATATAAAAATGCCCAAATCCCCCTTATAAGTGGGGGACTTATTTGTGGAAAGAATTTACAAATGAGGGGAGTCTCAGTCCCCTCGCTCAGCCTCTTTTAGTCTACTCTTATGATATCCCCCTGAGGGAGGGAGTAAGAATACTTCCTCCGTGTTCCCCTGCGTGTCATAAAAGTCGACTAAATTGGGAGGAGCGAGGGAACTGGGAATCCCCTCCTCTATTCACTTCCCACAAAAAGTCAAAGTATTTTCTTTGACTCAGCCATCCCCCTTATAAGGGGAAATATGGCTTTGGTATATGGGTGGATGTGGATTTTTGACCCACAGGGGAACACGGAGGAGGTATTCTTGGCCTTGAAGAGATTTGTCTCTTGTACTGATCAATTTTTATAAGTAAATGATATATTTTACCTGTGGTTATCCATCTTTTTTATTTAATGTTACTTTGAAGACTATAAGATTGACTGCACATCGATTTATCTTTCCCGTCAGTTGGGCGCTGGTGACTTTTCAAGTCTTCCGCCATCACTTAAAAGTGCCTTGCCAACATCATCTCTAGATTCCTTGAATTCAGCGCAGCTTCAGGAATTTGCAAGGGGATTGCCAGCTAACTCTCCGGCGGTATGTTACCGATTTTGATTGAATCATTAATTTGTTTTATTGCTTTGTTTTACTTGTTTTCTTCAGGACTCCCCATTTGGGAAGTGGCAACGGCAGGAGCTGCTCAAGCATATGCTTATTGCATAACCCATGTCTTGCATTTTTCCATGGTTTCTTTCTTATGCATACATCCCAGAATATATGTTTCTATTTTTCATATTATTTTAAATGACTTTTTATCAAGTAATCATTTCTCATTTTAGTTCAGATATTTTATCCGTTAGCTTGGACTAACTTTTAGTTGGGATTATTAGATTTATTGTACCAAATTTAATCTGGATCTTAAAATCTAGATTCTAAGATTTTATTCTAAGTCATATATGAGCTAAAACTAATCTCAGAATGTGTATTTGATCTTTCATACTGCATTTTTTAAGTCTACACTCCACAATAGGCATATCATTATACCAGATCCCCTCATTATTTTGATTTTCTTATTCTTTTATTTTTTAACAGAATCTGAAAATATCCAGCACCACCTTTTCCCAGTTGAGAAATGTCACTCTTGCAAATGTACGGAGCAATGTAAGAGCCTTGCCTATCATGAGTTCATTTGATGCAAACAGAATAAATGAGAGGGAAATAGTAGATGTTTTGGCAGAATTCTCCAAAGCGGAGGAACCACCTTCCATGGATGTGGTAAGTTTGAAGAATCTATTTTTTTTACAGAAGTTAGATATTGAAATATAGTTGATGTATTAACAATACACTTTAACATGTTTAAACAGAATGTCATTGCTTTAATTGTTGGTCACCCAGCTAACACTCAGTGCTGGATAGTAAATGAGCTCAAACCCGTAGCAATAGGAGAGAGTTGCTTATCAGTCAGACTGGAGGTATGTATTTTATGTCAAAGGGCCTATTTTGGGGTTGACTGAGGAAAGAGAGGTGACCATATTTGTGTAATTTCGTGTGGTAGGCGTTTCGTTAATGCTCCTTGGTCTGTGTGGGGTGTTTTTCCATACAGTGTAGTGGGTGGAGTTGGTTGTGGTGGCTTTGGAGAGTATTTTTGCACTTTTAGGATTTTGGTTTCTTGGTGTAAGTAATCAGTAGATGCTGTAGCTGAGCAGTCTGTGATTTATTAGTATTGACCAGTTCCTCATGCATATAAACTTTAGATAATCACATCCTTTAAGGATACGACATGGTGATACGTCTCCCCTTCAAGACAACAAGAATTTTGGAGATACTGGGAAGAGAGAGTAAAAGAACATGCTATACTGAAACTGTGTCGTGGATATTTTTGTACTTTTATACCGAGTTATGTAATGAGATTTTTAGACCTCTTTATATGTAGAGGATTTAGAACCTATTGCTAATTTACTACTAGTTTTTGTATATGATAAAAAGTTATACTGAAATGGAATCTTTTTACATGCATATTCTCATAGTCCACTATATTTTGAAAGCTCATCTCTTAATGTTTATGATTTGATATTAAGATTAATTTGTGTGTAATGTATCATTCCACTACTTTTAGAGCAATTGATATTATTTTCATATGCAATTTTTTTAGTTGTTTCTGATAATTTTGAAAGGAATGAAAAGATGTTTTGGAAGGAAATGAAAAGAGTGACGAAATGTGAATGTGGTTGGGAGGAAAAGGTGAAAGGAGCAGATGGGCAATAACTAGTGAATGAAATAAGGGTAAGAGAGAGATGGGCTGAATATTTCAAAAACGTACTAAATGAGGAAGATGATAGAGAGGCAGAGATTGTGGCTGTGGGAAACGAATAGAGAATGCCAATGTTAGGAAATGAGAATGATAGAGATATAATAAAACAGGAGGTACGTTTGGCATTGAGATCAACGAAAGGTGGTAAAGCACCAGCGATAGATGGGTGTCATGCTGAGTGCTTGTCAAAAGGTGGGGAGGCATTAGTAGAATTGATGGTTAGGTTGTTGTATGTATGTTTCAGGAAAGGGAGGGTCCCAGTTGATTGGAGAGGTGCATGTGTAGTTCCACTTTACAAAGGGAAGGGAGATAAGTATGAGTGTAGTAGTTTTAAGAGAATTAGTTTGTTGAGTGTAGTTGGTAAGGTATATGGAAGTGTTAATTGAGAGAATGAGGAAAGATATGAAAGACTGATTGGGGAAAACAGTGTGGGTTCAGGAGAGGAAGAGGATGTGTGGATCAGGTGTTTGCGGTAAGACAGGTGTGTGAGAAGTTGATGGAGAAAGGTAGGGACACTTTTTGGGCTTTTATGAATTTAGAGAAAGTGTATGAAAGGGTAGATAGAGAGGAGTTATGGAGGGTGTTGCGACTGTATGGAATAAGTGGAAGTTTGTTGAATGTAGTGAAGAGTATTTACATGAACAGTTGAGCGTGATTGAGAGTTTGGAATGGTATGAGTGATTCGTTTGAGGCGAATGTAGGGTTATGTCAATGTTTAATGTGTATATGGTTGGCGTGGGAAGGGAAGTAAAGGAATGAGTATTAGTTGGAGGCTTGGAACTAGTGGGTGAGGATGGAAGGTTGTGGAAATTGAATCAGTTCCTATTTGTGGATGGTACTGTACTGGTGGCTGATGCTGAGAATGAAATCAATTATTTGGTGACTGAGTTTATTAGTGTGTGTGAAAGAAGGAAGTTGCAGGTGAATATTGGTAAAAGTAAAGTCATGAGATGCACGAGGAGTGTTAATGTTGGCAGATTGAATGAAGGAGTGAATGAGGAGTTGCTTAAAGAAGTTGAGAGTTTTAAATATCTGGAGTCTCATGTATCAAGGAGTGGATGTAAAGGTAAATAACAGAGTGAAGGAAGCTAGTAAATGTCTTGGTGGGTTGAAAAGTGTAATGAGAAATAGATATTTGGGAATGAATGCAAAGAGAAGGATTTATGAAGGTGTGATTGTGCCAACAGCATTGTATGGAACAGAGACTTGGAATGCAAGAGAGGATGAAAGGAACAAGTGGAATGTAATGGAGATGAGGTGTTTGAGAGATATGATTGGTGTATCTAGAATAGATAGAGAAAGAAATGAGGATGTCAGGCAGATAACGGGTGTTGGAATGAAGCTGTCGGATAGGTTAGATCAGAGAGTGTTGAGGTTGTTTGGACACATGGAAAGGATGAGTGATGAACGAATAGTGAAGAGAGTGTGGAGTGCAGAAGTGATTAGAGTCAGGTCAAGAGGGAGACCTAGAATGACATGGATGGATGGTGTGATAAGAGCACTGAATGCACGTGGAATATCATTGGAACAGGGAAGAGTGCATGCAAGAGATAGGAATGAGTGGAGAAAGACTGTGCATTTATGACACGGCCCAAAAGGATATCTCGCAATTGTTAGCTCAGTGAACTGTGATGGACAGGTGTGAGGGGAGTTGCCTTGTGATGAAGTGGTGGGGGTAAACCATCTGCAGCTGTCGGGTCTCCTTGTAGAATAACCTTGCCCGCCTACCTTGTGGGTGACCCAAGCAGGGTGGAAGGAGGGTAGATGTGACAACCCTTTATCCCCAAGGAGCTGAGAGGAGTGACTGAGGTATGTGTGGTTCGTGGTGAATGCGTGTTTTTTGGCTCGGCCACTCCCCTTACAAGGGTGAGCGAGGCATTGATTACCTAATTGTGTTTACGGGAAAGAGCCCAAAGCTCGTATCTTCCTGTCTCCTGATCGCTTCCATTTTCTACTTAGTCATACTTATCATACCTGTTCTTAAAACTATTGATTGAGATAGCATTAACTACCTCCTCGCTTAGCCAATTCCAATTATCAACTACTCTTACACTGAAAAAGTATTTTCTTACATCCTGCAAACAAGTTTTCTTACAAAGCGTCAAACTATGGCCTCTAGTTCTAGAGCCAGCCATATCAAAATATCGATCCCTATCCACTCTATCATAACCATGAAGGAATTTAAAGACTGTCACCATATCCCCCCTCAATCTTCTAGCTTCGAGTGATGGTAAGTCTAATTCACTCAGCCTCTCATCATAACTGAGATTACGTATTTCTGGCACCAGTTTCGTGGCATGTCTTTGAACTTTTTCAAGCTTAGCTATGTGCTTTTTCAAGTGCGGATTCCAAAAGAGGGCTGCATATTCGAGTTTTGGCCTCACATAGGTTACATAAATATTTCTGAACATTTCCTTGTCCATGTTCCTGAAGGCTACCCTTACATTTGATAAGAATGCACATGCTGCCCTCACTATGCCATTTAGTAAGGGCAGCATATGCATTCTTATCAAATGTAAGGGTAGCTTTCCGGCACATGGAAAAGGAAATGTTCAGAAATATTTATGTAACCTATGTGAGGCCAAAACTCGAATATGCAGCCCCCTTTTGGAATCCGCACTTGAAAAAGTACATAGCTAAGCTTGAAAAAGTTCAGAGGCATGCCACGAAACTAGTGCCAGAAATACGTAATCTCAGTTATGAGAAACGGCTGAGGGAATTAGACTTACCATCACTCGAAGCTAGAAGATTGAGGGGGGGTATGGTGACAGTCTTTAAATTCCTTCGTGGTTATGATAGAATGGATAGGGATCGATAATTTGATATGGCAGGCTCTAGAACCAGAGGTCATAGTTTGAAGCTTTGTAAGAAAACTTCTTTGCAGGATGTAAGAAAATACTTTTTCGGTGTAAGAGTAGTTGATAATTGGAATTGGCTGAGCGAGGAGGTAGTTAATGCTATCTCAATCAATAGTTTTAAGGACAGGTATGATAAGTATCACTAAGTAGAAAATGGAAGTGTTCAGGAGACAGGAAGATACGAGCTTTGGGCTCTTTCCCGTAAACACAATTAGGTAATCACATGCCTCACTCACCCTTGTAAGGGGGGTAGCCGAGCCAAGAAACACGCATTCACCACGAACCACACATACCTCAGTCACTCCTCTCAGCTCCTTGGGGATAAAGGGTTGCCACATCACCCCCCCTTCCACCCTGCTTGGGTCACCCACAAGGTAGGCGGGCAAGGTTATTCTACAATGAGACCCGACAGCTGCAGCTGGTTTACCCCCACCACTTCATCACAAGGCAACTCCCCTCACACCTGTCCATCACAGTTCACTGAGCTAACAATTGCGAGATATCCTTTTGGGCCGCGTCATAAATGCACAGTCTTTCTCCACTCATTCCTATCTCTTGCACGCACTCTTCCCTGTTCCAATGATATTCCACGTGCATTCAGTGCTCTTATCGCACCATCCATCCATGTCATTCTAGGTCTCCCTCTTGACCTGACTCTAATCACTTCTGCACTCTACACTCTCTTCACTATTATGTATGTATTTACTCTTACTATAGCATCAAGAAATGAAGAGAAAAAAATATTTGAAAGACATCCACCATTGCCAGTCAGTCCAAAGATGCTTGGAATGAGTATCTAACTTTTTAATTCTGGTTCGCATTCTTCATTAAAAATAAGCAGATTATTTTTTTCATATTAATTGGCTATATCGAATTCCCTGTAAGTCATCAGAAGTGAGTTAAAGAGATATTGGAGTGATGCTCTAGTCATCTCTTTCTCTCAGAATTTTATTTACATGGTATAAAGTACCTAACAGAGTAGGCAAGGATGGGCAGATGTGTTAATGTCCTGCTTTCTCCACTTCTTTTCTTACAATTTTGGCCACATGCTGAGTTCATCAGCATATGGTATCTTATTTGAAAGAAAAAAATATAAAAATGTTATTATAATTTAGCTTTTAATTAAAAAAACATTTATTTTTTAATAACAAATAACTAATTTCATTACTAAAAAATTTAATAATTTGGGCACTGTTACCCCTGTTTTGCAGTGTCGTAATTTGAAGAATAAAATGATACAGTATTCCATGATTGAGCTTGATCCAGATAGTCCTACCGAGGTAGCACAAATGATGACTGTTGGGGAAGCAGAAAACACTCCTCCTTGTGTTTTGGGAGCCTTGGGGTAAGCTTTCTTACCGTATGAAGATATATGTAGATTTTCCAAATTCAGCTTTTCAGTGTTATTTATTGGAATATATTTATATGTAACAGACTATAATATGTTGAAACCTAATTAGCCTTATTCCATTACTGTAGCTGGCCACCTTGCTAACTTCTTATTTTTTTTTACGTCTAGTGTGTTGCTATTAGTCCTCATTTGGGAGTGAAAACTGAAGGATTGAAGCTAGAAAGTTAATTCCCCTGCTGTGGTCTTGAATGCGGCCCATCACTTCCCTTGTCGAGCAAATTACCACACACTGTGGTGGTCTCCTCCATAGTAACTTCAGATGGCACTGTTTAAAATATTAAATGTTACATATCCTCATTTCAATTTATTTATTGTCACTAGCCTTTCTAAGGTCATCACTTCTTGTTATTACTCAATTATTATTCATTTTTATCTTTCTTAACAGCCGTGATGCCTATGAGAACTTACGCCCTGAAGTGAAAACAGTCATTATGCAGAATATGGGGAAGGCCGATAATTCTATGAGTATCCCTCGTCAAATGAGGCAATTCATCCTACAAGAAGGCTTGAGACCACTGGTAATATACTGCAAAATTATGCAGTGTAACTTGTTTGCTGAGATATATTTATGCAACCATAGGTTATACATTCACATTTGGGGTTTTGTTGATAAATTATTTTCTATTTTTTTCTTGTTATATATCCTCTTGCATATCATTTCTGGATATGTACTCTTTAAACTATTTTATTCCAAAATTTCTTTAGTAATTTTATCAATATTGCAGGGAAGGATGAACATGATCAGAGGAGATTTGCTAAACGACCTTGACAGATCCATTGTTGATCTCTCGCCTGAGCAAATTAGAATGATAGAGCCAACAGAAGCTCTAAATTTCTTGATGAAAATGGAGGTAGATAATGATTCCTTAACAATATGTAATTTAAAAAACTTATTACTATTAAAGCCCCCTTTCAAGGAACTGAGATGTTTTCAGACAGAGAAATATAGCAAATAACAACGATGGCTATATATTGTCTCGTCTGTTAAGAGGCAAAATTATAGGAAGAAATAAGATAGTATAAATTATATTCTATAATCATAAGGAGTCACTCTCTGTCTTGGTTGAAAACGTAGCAAAAAGTTAAAAAAAACTAAGCCTTTAACATAGTAAATGAGGTCTTGTCAGTATTTCCAGGGCCCTTAATATGGGCACTGTGTTGCTAAATGATATTTTGTCATTTGGGATAATGTATTTTATCTCTAGCACATCTCTCATCTTTATATTTGTTGAAGCTTCTCCATGATACGTTATCATCATATGTTTATTTTATTCATTCTGAGTTGGGAGGGCAAAAATTACTTCATTTGTATTCCCTGAGTTTCATAAGACCAATTAAAGGACTTGAGGAGCATTGAACTGGCAGTCCCTTACTTCTTGGAAATTATTTCTTTGTCACAAAATAGCTGATCAAAGAGGTGAGGAAGATCAGTGTGTGATGAAAACTTTCTCTCTCCCTTTTTATTCCTTTGGGCCCACCTTGAATATATTTAAAACAGGATATGATATACTGTTGAAAAAAATATGTAACTTTGCTATCCCTTACTGCATTGCAGATGGCTTTTAGATCTCATAATAAGCCTTGTTTGGATGGTGGACAAAGAAGAGAAATCGGAGCGATGTTGGAGAGAGTAAAAGGGTGAGGTTTTTTATGAATTGGTATTTTAGAATTATTGCAGAAGAATGTCTCTGGAGTTCGTCTTTTCATTATGTAATTGTAACCCATGGAATCATAAGCTTTCCACTACTGTGCTTCCTTGAGATGAGTTGACGTGAATGTTTGCATATATGTCAGTCTCTTAAAGTTAGTTAAGTAAGCTATTAATGATGTAATGCCCAGGCATAAGTTGACATGAGTATTGGCCAGAAATCAGATATTTATTTCCTCTTCTGCCAGAATATAGTTTTGCATCCTGATCTTGGAGCAGCAAATACCTGCATTGATTTGTACTTTTAAAGATTTTTGTACTTGTGTCATGATGAATGTTCAGAAAAACAGGGAAACAAATTATCTAATCTATCTATCTCTTCATATATCAGATTAAGAATTTCAGTAGAGTTGCATTTTCTGTTATTCATATTTTCATGAGATTGGTAGGTTGCTACTTTCCTGGGTTTTCGTCTCTCTTTTTCTTGGGGCAAGGGACAAGAACACAGCCTCATTGTTACCTCACCTGTTGTAAAGTCAACTAAACTGGGCAGAGCAAGAGAAACGAGAATCCTGCCCTCAAATTTTTCCTCCCACAGTTAGTTAAGGCATGAATGGGTGTGTTCTTTGATTCAGCACCCTGCTTGCAAGAGGGATTGCCAACTATGTATATCAGTGATATAGCATATAGGGGAAATGAATGGATGCTGGATCTTGTAAAGAAGAGTAGCCCCAGGGTGATCACCTCACCTAACCAAACAGTTTACTGGGTTATTTAACTTTACATGGGGTTTGGGGGGTTACTCATGTTTACAAGATCCTGAATATGTGTCTTATGTTAACTGAGCACTGTCAACAATTACCCTGCCGACTGAGGTTGACCATGTTGAGAATCACTTACAAATCAAGATTAGTCATAACGGTCTGTTGTAAGTCCTCCGCACATCTCGTCCACAGACGTACATCAGAATGGGAAGATGTTGGTGATTCCTGCTGTCTCCTTGAGGTACTTCCCAGCTCGCTGCTTTCAAGAATACAGCCTGACGTTTTGTCCTCGTGTACGTGCTCCGCAACGACCGACGGCTTTGAAGATTATGTTGATGCTAGAAATGTTAGTTATTTTTATGTTTTTTGTATATTTGCTTCAGTTTTTTGCAATTAGCACTGTCACTTTTGAATAGGAAGCACCACAAGCAGTCAATCACAGCATCAGCTTTGTTTGGCTGGTCACAACAGTGTTTACTCTATTTCATATTTTTCGTTCTGTTTGTTGTATGTCCATTTTTTTGCACTTTTCTATTCTCATTGATTTAGCTTTAGCTTCATATCAGTACAAAATGCACAATAATAAAAAAAACATATAGTTAATGTTTGAAAGGCATGAAAATTTTTAAGAAAAAATTAGTCCTTTCTGTAGCTATATATTTTAGACTGCTAGAGGGGACCCAGGCAGCTCTTGATTCAGGAAGTAGTAAACCTATGTTCGAGATCACTATTATGTAGCATCCCTTCATAATATTGTAACTCCAGCCTATCTGTAGCCACCTCCATATGAATGGGGATTTTATAGTGACACAACCTTTTCAGTGTTAAGTGTGTTGCAATTACTGCTAAAAAGTTTTTGTAACCTAATGTTTCATATATTAGCTTCTCCTCACTCTAGTGCCCTGTTTGAATACTAATTGTGTATAGTCATATCACTATTGAACTTCAATTTTAATTTTTATGCTTTAGATGCACCCCTGAGTTTGAAGGCATTGAAGTTCAAAGTTCCATCATTTTTCACTGAGCATATGAAACAAAGTGAGTTGTAAGCATATGATTGATATATTTCCATCCCTTTCTGTTGATATGTTGTTTGACTATTAATATCAGATACAGATATAGTCCTCGATTTTTATTGTTTAGTCTAATGTCTTAGTATTAAGTTAGTGTTTCACTGGATGGTCTTCGTGTTCTTTAATAGTTGCTCTTGGTGTTAGTTCTGTATTTTTAGCTATCTTGCTTTTATTTTTATTTACTATTGCATGAGCAAACAATAGAGTTTTTTTTTATCTGCTGTCAGGCCTCACAGCAGATGATCCTCGCCCATTACCTGTGGATGACCTAAACATGAATGTGGGGGGGGAATCCTTCCAAGCTTTTATCCCCAAAGAGCTAAGAGGAGTGATCAAGGTATGTTGCGCCTATGCTGAATGTGTATTTTTACTTGATTCCCATTTACAGTGGGTATTCTTATGGACATTGTATATGTATTCTTCGATATTCGTTACACATCTCTTATTATCTCTTCACATCTGACAAGTCACAACACTCCCCATCTGTGTTTTCCTTTTGGATTTCTTCGTGCACAGGCCCGATGAGCGCATAATTTTATTTTTTTATCCGTCTTGGTGTCAAAAAAAAAGACAAGTAAATAATACAGGTATTTTCTCTCACTGCCAGAGCCTGTGTAAGTCTGACATTGGTGAAGACGAATTTAATAGAAACATGCGGTCAGTGGAGGAAGTGAGAAGTAAGCAGATTGAAGCTGCCCTAAACACCATTAACACTTTGAATAGTGGCAGGACCAAGAGAGGTAACTCAATATCTTGACCAACAGTAGGAATAATATTAGTTTGAAGATACAGACGCTCTTTGACTTACGAACATCCCGAGATATGAACAAAATGTGCTGCATGCTCAACGTTATTATTGCAATTTATTAATAAAATTTGTTTTATTATTGTGTCTTTATGATAAAAAACAAATGTATTATTATGCTACGTACATGAATATGGAATGAATGGTAGACATATGCAAGTACTGTACACCCAATCCAGTACTGCACATACCAAATATCAACCCTTGAACAATTCTGGATACGAACGGCCATTTGAAAGCTCGTTTGTAAGTTGGGGAGCGTCGTTATTAGAGAGACCAAGATTTTACCAAGTGGATGTGAAAGCTATTTTCACTTATATTTTCTTTTTCATGCGTCATTTCTAAGGGGATCACAGTAGTGCAGTGGTTAGAGCACTCGACTCTGAAGGAAGTGACACCCCTTTGTTTGAACCCACCATTGTGCATTAGAAAAGGCACACATCCTTAATATCTTAGCTTCAACCTGTCTGTTTCCATCCCCATTGTGGGGATTAATAATGATACAAAAGGGGAAACACACACCATGTTTTCTAAGGAAGTTGGCTGAGTGGCCATAACCATAACAAGAAAAATCTGTGGCAATTGGAGTTTCTCTTGCTCTCTTATTTATTTTGCTTAGGAATTTAAATTCTTAGAGGAAGAATTTTGACGATCACCTCTCCCCAGAATTATTTGGACTTCTCATATGAGTCAGAATATGTTACGTTTTAATTTTTTTGGGGGGATATAAAAATAGATAAATGTTTAGAAAGTAAATAGTACATATGATATCAAAGAATTTTTTTTATTCGAGCCTCTGGATTGACTTCAACTTTAGCCATAGAGTTTGAGTAGGGTAATTTTACATATCCTGCCCATCGTTTCTTCTTCTACCAGTTATATTATTCCAGCCCTTTCCCTCCATCAGTAGTTTACTGTAACATGATAATAAAAGTTATAATAATCCCTTATCGTGTACAGCCACACCAGATGAAACTTGTGCTGCTGCAAGTATCGGAGGCGCTGACGTGGTAACTACTGCAGATGTCAATGGCATGGATAATGCTACTGTTCTGGGCTGCATAGCCGAGCTTACATCCAGGGAAATGGAACCGAGTATGGCTAGGGTAAGTGGACCGTGAATGACAAGACTTAAGAAAATATCCACTTCCTAAGTAGCATATTTCAATTTATTCATGCTTAGCTGATGTAAAAAAAAACTCAAATTATCAAGGAAAGAAATAATTAGTATGTGTATAAAAAATCCTATCCTGAGATGGAGACTATGAGCCAAGGCTTTTTTGCCATGAACATAGATATTTCATATAAGTAATTGTTACTATTAGAACAGTGTTCATATCATGTAATGCTTTCTCTATTGTACTTGTTTAATGCTTAGGAAAACTGTTAAAAGGCTTTCATTGACTCTCACATGATGCTAAAATTAGATCATATCAGATATAATACCGTCTTTATTCTCTTTGTATATATGAATTATATAATGCATACCGTGCATTTATTGAAAATAGAATGAATCGTACAAAAGTAATGTTGAATACCATCTCTTGATTTATATAAAGAGTAATATCTGTGTAATTCAGTTAGTCGTCAGTATTGGATATTTGTGTCTACTTAGAACAACCATATCAGAGTATATTGTTGTTTAATCTATAGTTTTTTCAACATGGATCCTTATCCCACTGAAACTAGCAGGGTAGCCACAACTGATAAATGGAGCAACAGAATTTCCTCGTACCCTTCCCAACAGAATCCTTGCTACAACTATTCTGTGGAAAAAATAATAATTACATTAGGATTGGCTTGCAAGCCATCCGCTCCCCTTACTCTTTTAACCAGCTCTTAAAATGCACAGAGAATGTGGAGTTGGATTAATTTCTCCTCAACCACCACTTTCTTTTCATTGATATGTTCATATTATATAGATAACGGGGACCGTGGTAATGGATTGGTTAGCACTCGTCTTGAGAAGTGCCAGACCCATAAATGAGCCCACCGCGAAGAATTAGGAAGGGCATCCAGCTTTTATTCCTTAGCTCCATCCTGTCTGTGTCCACCCCTATAAAGTGGATTAATAGGGACACATATAATTGCAAACTACATATGATATGGATGACCCCTTTTCCAGGTCATTTTTTGATTCACTGATATTATCATACCCCTCTGAACACAATGCTTGTTTGTATAATATATAATGTAGTTTCTAATATATCCCAAGTACATTATTTGATTCTTTAAACTGTAAAAATTCACACTGAGAGCTATTCTCTTTTCAGTTTTAATAAGATTGTATATATACATGTCTTTTGGGGATGCTGGTAGGCACATTTTTCTCCATGGGATAAATATATATGTAATTGGTTTCATTTCCATAGACTGTCTTTGCCAAGATTTTGTTAGCGAAGAACAACCAACTGGACATGCTGACAGTATCCGAGTTGAGGAATTTGCAGTGGGCTTGGGCTGGCATCCGTGCAGTGGAAGTAAAGAACCTTACGACTCTGGCCTACACAACATTTAATGATGTTGTCGCCGAGATGGGGAAAGATTGGAACCTAAATCAAGATGTTGTAAGTAATCTCGATGCATTACAAATGTCAGATGTACCAGTGTGAGCTACTTGATGGCTGTTTTATTCATGATACCTTAGTAAGCTGTGTCATGGTTTGTCTAAAGCAATTAAACTATAATGATAGTGCTGTATTTTTCATGACTTAATATTTTTTGTTACGATTTTTCCTGGGAATTATTTTTTTAGGTTGTTGAAATGGCTGCCAAGGCTCAAATGGATTGGCGAGCAGCCAGAGAACTCCTGTCCAACGATCTCATTATTCTCAGGCAGTTGCTTTGTGGCTTTAATAAAACTTCTATTGAAGCCATTCCGACCAACAGCATTAAGTAAGTTGAAATGCTGTTGTAGTTAGTGTTAAAAGCCCTTTTTTATATTTCTTCATTTTAATGTGCTGTACTTCATGAGGACAGTATTTGATCCTTTGTGTAGAGGTTAATATTTTTCATTGTTTTCATATTTTCTGATAATGGATACTAAAGGTAGTAATTTGAACTCTGGTAGTGAACAAAAAAGATGCCATCATGTTATTCATTGCTTATCAGCTTCAATGACTGAAAGAGACAGGATGGCTGAGGATGGCATAAGTTAAACCTGATATTTTGCTGCAAAACTACTAAAGAAAGCAAGGAGTGCTAAAGCCTTGCCTCTTCAATTCTCTTATTATAGTTGTTGACATCCTGATAGCCTTAACAGGAAATGTTGTCCATTTTAAGATAAAAATTTTGTTGCTGTATTGTATGTCATGTTTCTTATCATGGAGTTGAATCTGACTGCATATTGAAATATATACATAACTATTATAAAAATTAGAAAATATTCAAGTCTCTCTAATACCAGACTACTTGAATGAATTAATGCTAATTAACAGGCCTGCCATGACCACGATAAACAGTCTTCAGAGATGCCCTGCAGAAGTAAATCAAGCATTGGCTGAGAAAGCCCTAGCTGCATATGGGAATGTTGAAAACTGGGGTCCTGAAACGGTAAGCATTAGTAGATTGCCTTAGAAGGGAAAGTTGCAAAACACAGAAATAAAAAAAGAGACTGTACTGGTATAAACATTTATTGATATAAAGGATATTGTATGGTACGTAAATATACATATACAATATCCGCAATTTCCCTTGTAAGATGGGAACTGTATAAGTACTTTTCGATATTTAGCCTTTTTTTCTTCTTTTATAATGTAAAAGGTGTCGTAAATTGTTTTTGATATTGCTGTTTATAATATATTTTGATGTTCCTTTGTAATTCCTTTTAGCAATGACAATTTGCTCATTTAGTAAACTCGAAGTATCGGTTATTCTAACCATAAAAATGGTTGATATTGTAATTCACTTAAGACACAGAGTGAAACATAATGAGTCCATCATGTCATTCTTAGGTGAATGAGATGGGAAACCTGATTGGGGGCATGGCACCTGAGAGACTGATGGGCATCCCCTCAACATCATTCACTGGCATCACTAGCAAAGGCATTGCATCTATTCCACCCGAGTCTATCAAAGTAAGCTGAATTACATATTTTAATTTAAAATGTACAAATATACACTGCCTGCAGTTTCCATTGTTTGGGGATTGCCGAGTCAGTGCACATATTCATCAGAAGCTATTTTACCTCAGTCACTCCTCTCAGCTCCTTGGGAATAATGGGCCACCACAATTTCTCTTAACTACCCTGTTTGGGTCACCTCAGTATAAGCAGGGAAGGACCCTCTGCCGTGAGGCCCAACAGCTGTAGCTGGTTTACGCAGCTATTAGGGTTACCACAGTTGCTATGAAATTATTGTAGCAATTGGATGTTATTATACATTACCATCTATGCTTCTTTTCACAACTGTATAGTATCAAGAAAAAATATTTAGGTAGGAAGAATTACCCTCCCCTCTACAGTCCTAAAGTGTATCTTTTTTTCTGCTCAGTGCCAGGTGTGCCATCTTCATATGCTCATTATAGCATATGAGACAGCAAATAGATATAGAAGTGGGATCTTGCAATCATTCTCACTATGACTTTGTTTTCTTGCCATAAAGCAATTTAGAAACAAATGAGAAAATAGGCAAAGTTTAATGAAGACCTGCAATTTTGGATCAAATTTTTTTTATATGCAGTCATGCACCAACCAAAATCTGGGTTAAGTTCCAAATTGGTGGTTGTTAGTCAAATTGAACGTTAATTGGCTATCGTATTTACATTTAAATAATTTTTGTCAACATATACAATATAAGTTCCCAATATTCATTATAGTTATTTAGAAAGTATGAAAATCCACATAAATGTTATATAATATATGAAATGAAATAATCATGATACGCTATATATAAATAGCAATATATATAAAGATACCAGTAGTAAGTATATGGGTGAGTGTAGAATACTAGCAATCGTGGCGTGGTCTTGATCCCGCCCCCATTTCAGGGAGTTTTTGGGAGGTCCTATTGTTCAGAGTGGTATGGTTTGATCTTGGATGAATAGTTGGGTAAATATGAAAATTTTATTTATTGACATATGTAATGTACTGTACTTTGCTCTACTGTGTAAAATTTTCTAGACAGTTATCCTAATTTTTTTCAAGTTTATAATGTAAAGGGTATTGAAAAAAGATATTGATTCTGTAGTGTGAATACATTAAAAATGTAAAATTTCAATGGCAAAACCTCCAGTCTTAAGTATACTGGGGACAGACACTGCCATATCACGTCACCTCATGAATGCTGCCTTGCCTCTACACTATTGCTACGATACAATGCTTTCTCTGCTATATGTATGTGTACACATACATAGAAGAGAAACAGGGATGGGATTTTATTTTTATTTACTAATTTACTTGATTTTACATTTTATAACCTCTATAGGTGTATTTACTGTATAGTTTACTATCTATGCTACTGTATAAATATATAATAACAGATGAATTAAATATTTTTCAAGTTTTATTCTATAAAATGTACTGAAAAATATTTATTAGTACTGTTCTTTGGCTACATAACAATTTTCAACTTGTGACAAATATATCTACATCTTAATCTTGAAGGGGACACATTATGAATAACTCTCTTGTTTTGAGTGTGAGGGGGAACTAATGCGGTAAAGTCTCCACAACTTTGCAGTACTGTTAAGTCTCCACACTTCGCCTATGTCATGTGCTAAAAAGATCTACAAGGGTAAACATTGTGGAGTTACTGGTGTGTGATTTATATTTTCGTTTCCAGTTTTCATTCAAAACTGTAAAGGTTCAGTATTTTCTGCACCAGTATAAGTATTTGTGAACATATAGGTACTGTATGGTATGCATTAATAATGGAAAGGGTAGTTTTAGAAAAGAATTTATTTGATGTTGTAAGTATCTAAAACACTTTACCATACCACATATAGAACAGTAGCTTTCGTGTTGATGATTTTGTCATGATTATATTTTTAGATATATAAATGCAATAGAAAGCACCTAGTTCCTCCAGTCATAATAAGGTAATTACATGTTTCAGTATAACATACTATGCATTTTTTATTTTCAAACTTTATTTTACTGTTGTCCCAGGACTTGCAGGAAATATGCTTATGCATTTTCAAGTCTGCGCAAATTAGAATTATTAAATGCCAAACAGTTATATAAAAATATAAGAAGAAAATCTTCAGAACTAAAGCAAAGCGAGCGCAAAAGCAGCCAAGTATGGCAGGTGAGTGAGTGAGAAGAATTTTTGGAACACCACGTGTTAGCCATTCTTTGTCCTACCCTCATGTGAAATGTTGCCAAAAAATCAAATGCAAACATGATGACTAGCCCAAGAAGGCTAGAGCTGTATTAAGTTTAGAGCAAAAATTAAAAGTTTTAGACTACATGAAAACGATGTCAACATTTGAGGTGGCGGGAAAATAGGAGACTATCATTGTAATGATAGTGTTTTGCCTGCACTATCAAAAGTTATTTCTCAAGTAAATGACACAAGACTTGTAAAAACTTGGAAAGCATTAAGCATGCCCCTGATGATGGATGTGAAACAGTTCTTAGACTGGATGAAACTTTCAATGGGGTTTCTAGCACATCGGCCGAGAAGGAGTTTAAAGCTAAAAAGAGATGGCTGCATAGTTTTATAATCTGCCATAACCTGAAATATTCAAAGATTATGGGAGAATCAGCGAGATTTTGGTAAGTTTTAACGTAGTCTTAGTAAGAGAGAGAATTACTCGTAGTCGTCAGATATTGGTTTCTTTAAAATATGTTATTGTACTTATAATCATCATTTTAGTGTTTTGCATTTATTTAACATTTATTATTATATATATGGTCATTATGTGTTTATATTTATTTTATATGCACATTGTACAGTTTATTCTTAATACTGTACACAAAAGTAACCCTCGTGGATACTGTTTTGTTATGATGCACATAATTTTCAGATAGATGGTTTTGAAACCTATTCGCCTGTATGATATACATATCTTTAACTCTTATTGTGATGTTGTTATAATTTGTTTTTATATTTACTTTAATGGACACTATGTAAAGTTTTGCTCGTAATATAGAAATTGAAATACATCAACATATATGCAAGACTGGGAAGAGGTTAGATGCAAGGTTTTGACCCATTTATAAAAGGATCCATACTTCATGCAAATTTTTCCTTCTGTGGTTGATGGTGGAACCAGTTACGTGTGAAAGTTTTGGGACAACCGTATACTATGAACTTTTTTCTTATTTCTTAAAATTCGCATAAATTAATGATAAGTTGGAGCTACATCACATGTTGCACTACGTATACACATAACCTGAAACACGAGCAAACAAGATAGAAAGCGAGAGACATAGTGCTTAAGTTGACACAGAAAATGTTGTACTGTACAGTATATTTTTTTAAGAAATAACAGATTTTAAGAAAACAGCACTTCATTAATTTCATAAATATTTCTTATTAGCTTTTTATCACAACCTTTAAGTACAGATGTATTTTTTACCATGTTATATATAGAGTACAGTACACATCTGGCAGTGCATTCGATCATTGTCAGGACCATTCAAAAGTTAAGCACCATTGGTCATTGTAAGCCTCTGGCCCATTAGGAATGGAATTGTTAATTTCATAAGAAATTCCAGTCATACTGGAGGCAAGTCTTGACGCCTTATGTATGGTTAGTGTGCACAGCCTCTGTTTGCACTAGCGAGTGTGGCCTGGTATTGGCATCTCAGCTTGGGAGAGCACTCTGGGGAGTTGAAAAGGCCCACTGACCAGTCTCAGGTTGACTTTCTTGCCCTCTTGGCATTGGGACATTTACGAATATATAGTACAGTGAGGCCTCGTTTAACGTCAAGGTTCCGTTCCTGACAGCTGACTTAAAGCGGATTTCGATGTAAGTTGGAATTCACCTATATTCGAACCTAGGTCCCCCAACCTATATTAAAAGTAAATCATTTAAAACATTGGAAAAAACTTTACGTTCGTAATCTGTGATAAAAAAAAATGCTAAAATTAATCTTAATAGTGTTGCTTACCTTTAAAATTAAAATTAATCTATAGAAAAAAGTTTTCTCATTGTAAGACAGATATTGGAGAGGCAGGCGCTGAGGAGACTGGGGCAGGTGAGTCTGGAGAGGCAAAAGAGCATACAGTACAGTTCATAATCTATAGAAAAAAATACTGTATTGTAAGTTCTCATTGTAAGATATTGTATAATAAAGCTACTCTTACAAACATAAAAAAATATACGAAACTGTGCTTACTTTTACTCATGTGGTTTGATGATCATGGCCACAGTCTTAAGGGCTAATCCGAGATTGCGGCCAATGCTTATAGAAGATTCTCCCTTTTCAGCACGGTTTACCACTTCAGTTTTTATTTCCATGGTGATGGCTTTTCTTCTCTTAGTGGCACTGCCATCAGAACTATCACTAACAGGTGAGAGGCATAGTAAAGTTAGTAACGAACGAATACAATGAGAGAGCAGATGATAGCGCTAGACACAATATGGCGGGCAGGAATAAACTGAGAGTTGTTCTTCTCCATCTCCTAATGCCACATGATGCCTATTTCTTACACTACGCTCAACAAACTATTTTGAATAAAAATGTATTTACAGCTGTAAATACTTTTTAAATTCAATATAATTTTTCAATATAACCAACTGTATATAAAAAAAAAATAAAGCCATTAGCTTGATAAATACGAATACAGAACAGCTGTGTTTGCTAACTTTGTAGTCGTGTGTATTTCAAATAAAATCGTATTTACAGCTGTGTGTTTTAAGTTTTCCTTTTAAATTCAACATAATTTTTCGATATAACCACCTGTATATACAAAAATAAATTTATAAAGCCATTAACTTGATAAATACAGCTGTGTTTGCTACCTTTGTATTTGTGTGTATTTCGAATAAAATCGTATTTACACTTATGTGTTTGGTATTTTTCTTTTTAAATTCAATATAATCCTTCAGTATAAGCAAATATATAAACAAATAAATAAATAAAGCCATTAACTTGATAAATATGAATACAGCAGTGCTGCTAGTTGTGTATTCATGTATATTTCGAATAAAATCGTTTCTACATCTATGTGTCCTTTTTTTTAAATTCAATATAACCAAATATATAAATGAATAAATAAAACCATTAACTTTATAAATATGAATACAGCAGTGCTGCTAGCCGTGTATTTCTCTGCTGCTCTCACAAACTAGTTTGGTGCGCGGTTTGAATTTACCGCACCACCCAGGTAGGTTGAAAAAATTAATTTATTAATGATTTATTAATTACTTTTTGGCCTTTGTTGTAATGTCGAAACGACGTAAGCCAGATTGATGTTATACGAGGACCTACTGTAATGGACTTTAATCAGCAGGCCATTTGGTGGATTTTGATTGAATTATATAACACGGTTTATACTTTCCATAATTGTATTTTATATTTATAATGTATGTATCTATATAATGTATTTGACTATATGTAATTACTTAATTTTGCTTACGGGAAAGAGCTCCATGCTCGTAACTCCCTGTCTCTTGCTGGGTTCCATTTTTGTACTTAGTGATACTTATCATACTTGTCCTTAAAACTATTGATTGAATTAGCATTAACTACCTCCTCGCTTAGCCAATTCCAATCATCAACTACCCTTACACTAAAAAAGTACTTCCTTACATCCTGCAAAGAAGTTTTCTTATGAAGCTTCAAACTATGACCTCTAGTTCTAGTGCCAGCCATATCAAAATATCGCTCCCTATCCTTTCTGTCAAAGCCATGAAGGAAATTAAAAACCGTCACCATATACCCTTCATTCCTCTAGCTTCGAGTCATGGTAAATCTAATTCCTTCAGCCTCTCCTCATAACTGGGATTGCGTATTTCTGCCACCAGTTTCGTGGCATGTCTTTGTACTTTTTCCAGCTTAACTATGTGCTTTTTAAAGTGTGTCTTCCAAAAGGGGGCTGCATATTCAAGCTTTGGCCTCACATAGGTTTCATAAATATTTCTTAACATTTCCTCGTCTCTGTCTGAAGGCTACCCTTACATTTGCTAAAAGCCCTTATTATGCCATTTATATGCATTTCTGGAGACAAATTTGCCAGTATATTTACTCCTAGATCTCTCTCATTCTTTGTCTTTTGTAGTTGTGCTCCTGCCATTGAGTAGTCAAGCTTGGGCTTTGTTGCATTGTACCCATTCTCATTAATTTACATTTAGAAGTATTGAATTTCATTAGCCACTTTCTGACCGCTCATGCAGACTATTTAGGTCTTCCTGAAGTTCTCTACCATTGTTCTCGTTTCTTACTTTCTTCACAATCTTTGCATTATCAGCAAAAATATTCATGAATGAATTTACAGACTGTTATAGGTCATTTACATATACAGTCATCTCTCCATTTATGCGAGTTTAGGCTATGCGAATTTTGATTAGCACGAATACAATACAGTAGTAAAAAAATTTGAACTGCGCGATTAACCCAAGTGAGAAAAAGCGAGGTTGTGATTGGAAGAAAAATGGACCTAATGACCACTAACCAGAGCTTGTGCCTTGTTTGCAGTGTGTCTCGGTCAGTACCCTCTACAAAATGGGAA
Organism: Halocaridina rubra; assembly: GCA_037179515.1. Classification (NCBI taxonomy): domain Eukaryota; kingdom Metazoa; phylum Arthropoda; class Malacostraca; order Decapoda; family Atyidae; genus Halocaridina; species Halocaridina rubra. Next base: position 134,820 of record JAXCGZ010013263.1, on the reverse strand, counting down.
TTTCTCCCTTATTGGAGTGATTTTTCCACAAAAGTCACTGTTGTTCTAGAACAACAATGATTCTCTCTCTCTCTCTCTCTCTCTCTCTCTCTCTCTCTCTCTCTCTCTCTCTTCTCTCTCTCTCTCTCTCTCTCTCTTCTCTCTCGCTCTCTCCTCTCTCTCTCTCTCTCTCTCTCTCTCTCTCTCTCTCTCTCTCTCTCTCTCTCTCTCTCTCTCTCTCTCTCTCTCTCTCTCTCTCTCTCTCTCTCTCTCTCTCTCTCTCTCTCTCTCTCTCTCTCTCTCTCCTCTCTCTTCTCTCTCTCTCTCTCTCTCCTCTCTCTCTCTCTCTCTCTCTCTCTCCTCTCTCTCTCTCTCTCTCTCTCTCTCTCTCTCTCTCTCCTCTCTCTCTCTCTCTCTCTCTCTCTCTCTCTCTCTCTTTTCTCTCTCTCTCTCTCTCTCTCTCTCTCTCTCTCTCTCTCTCACTCTCTGGATAGATAGAGAGAGAGTCATAAATTATTGTTGTACTAGTACAACAATGACTTATGTGAAAAAATCACTCCAATAAGGGTAAAAATCCCATTTTGTAGAGGTTACTGACCAACCACACTGCAAACAAAACCACAAGCTCTGGTTAGTGGTTATGGTTCTAATTTTCTCTTAATAATCCAGTCAGAAAGTCGTTATGGCTTAGCACTGTGATCGCTGCCACCACGCACCTGTTGTCCACTGTATATAGAGTGAATTAATTAGTTTATTTTTTTTTATCTGTATATCTTTAATACTATACATGTTTATTATTAGCTTACTTTCATATGTATTTCAGCTTGGTTATGTACTTTTAAATTGTTTTACTTAGCTTTTTTCTTTGGTATAGTGTGTTTATGCACATTTGTGGAATGTATCTATGTCAAATAACATTATTCTTTATGGAAATAGACTTTAAAATACTCGAAATTTGCTTTACACGGTCATTTTCAGAACCTATCCTCGCGGAAATTCGAGAGCTCTCTGTACAAGGAACGAAAGTGGCCCTAAACTGTAACCCTGTGGAACTCCACTACTAACTCTTCTCCATTCAGACACTGAGTGCCTTACTCTAACCCTCTGTTCCCTTCCTTCTAAGTAGGTTTTTATCCATTCCAAGACATTTCCACCTACTCTTGTCATTGCTTGCAGCTTCTTAATAAGTTTCTTGTGTGGGACCATATTAAATGTTTTCTGGAAGTCTAGGATTGCAATCCGCTCAGCCCTCTCTTTTCTGTAAGATTCGTCTTACCTCATCATAAAATTCTATTAAGTTTGTAACTGCTGATTTACCTTATCTGAAGCCATGTTGTCTCACTGACAAAAAGTTGAAGGATTCCAAGTGAAGAGATATGCATTTTTCTAGTAATTTCCCCCTAATTTTGCAAACTATTCTTGTCATGAGCTGTATACAAATAAATGATTACTCATAATAATGTGTAATGGGCTGTTCATGACTTATATTGTAAAATCTCAAACAGGCTCTGAAAGTTGACCAAGTTAAGAACCTTCCAGCTACTGTGGCACTCTCCTTGAGTGCTAGTCAGAAGGCAGAATTTAATGCTGAAATGAAGGAGGCACTGGAAGACGTATTGGCGGGAAACTCGGGTGTCATAGGTAAGATAATTTTCTTGTGTTGGAATTAAGTTTTATGACTAGAGATGTAGATAATGGTAATTGGATTTGACTATCAGTTTGTTATAGATTGTTGGTATGGTGTATTAATATAAGGATAGTTTAGGAAAATAATACTAGGAATATTTTAGTGTAAATTTTGCAGAGAATAATGTTTGTGAGTTTTTTGTTACTGGGATATTATAACCTTATTAATGCTTTTTCACTGACTGCATGCAAGATTTCAGTACTCGAGTAACTAAAAGGTATCCTCCCACTGCAGCTTTCCTAATTTTTTTTTACTTAGGTTTATTTTTTCTCAGGAGAAAATGAATGAGCGACATTGACTACATCCATCTACATATTTGGTTAAATTTTAAATATATTCTTTCCTATTTTTTTCTTTAAACTTCCTTTTTCTTAGGAAAAATTAATAGGGACGTTGGTTTTATCCATCAACATATATGCTTTATATTTAAATAAATTCTCTCATAATCTTTTCTTCCTATAACTTTCATTTTGCTTAGGAAACATTTTAAAGAGGGATATTGACATTACCCATCTACATATATAGTTAATTTTAAGTACAACATTCGTTCATAATTTTTTTCCCATGACTATTTTTAATACTGATTGAGAGATAGTCACTACTATATTTATCAGTATAACTGGTTAATTTTTAAGTAAATTCTTTCTTAAGCATATTTTTGTGTAGGAGAAATGCCTATGGGCTTAGGGTAAATTAATTAAACCCCCTCGAAAAATCAACATTTATTTTCTCCCTAATGTATCTTTGTCTTAGAATAAAGGCTTATGATTATAGGCTATATTCGATACAGGTACCTGAGAATTTGAAAATCGAATATCTTGTAAGCATAAACTTCATTTTTGATAGGAAAATATATTATAAACTTATGCGACATTCACTGATATCCATAGAAAATTAAAAAATCGTATGTTTCCCAAGTGTAACTGTTTTTGCTAGGAAAAAGTATTATAGGTTTCGGCTGCATAAGGAAAGGCCTTTAAAAATTAGATATCAAATCTCTTTAAAAATATCGCTGGTTTCATAAGGAAAATGGAAGTATGGTCTCATTCATTTAAACCCACCGATGATTAAAACAAAAATTCATCTAATCAGTATTTTTTCGTAAAGAGGGGCTCGAATTTGTACTGCATGAAAAGCCAATTTCCATGCACTATGAAATTGAATAGTCCAGGACTCTTTCTTCCAGGATTCGGTTTTATGTCACGAACTCCCTTCCAGACTGTAAGATATTGAAAAGTCCTGGACTCTTTACTTTCATGCTGTATGACTTTGAAAAGTCCAAGACGATAGGAATTTTGGTTTAATGAGTCTATTTGACCAAGCAACTGAAAATAATTATATACACTGAACTACTTACTTTACCTATCTTAAAATTAATTTTTTATTCCATTTGGCTATTGTTCTAACACTTTTGACCTTCCTTTTCTCTTGAAGCATACAGATTCTTATAATGTAGCATTTATTATTGTTCAGATAATTTCTTTTACACTTACTATCCCGCAATTGAGCCCATTGTGGGGCATTAGTAAAGACATCGAGCCTTAATGCCTTAGCTCCTTTCTGTGTCTACCTCCATACTGGGGATTAATATTGACACATAAAATGACAAACAAACAATTTTATAAAGTCAGCACTGCATCCTTTTCTCAACATATGGTTTGTAAACACTGTTTATTGATTGCAGTACTGTATACTGTTTTCTTCCTATGGAACAGTACATTTTATTTACATGTTATCCTTCTCCAGAGTTTCATATATTTACATATACAATAACCTCAATCCCCTTTGTAAGGGGGTGGCCAAGTCAAAACACACATCTAATATACCTCGATCACTCCTCGTAGCTCCTTGGATGTCATACTTAATTTCCAAATTATGAACTCAGAGTTCTCACAATCAACTTTCTGAAGATTCATAGTGTTAACACATGCTTTCTCGCCCATATATTTTTTACTTTCTAATAAAAATTCTACAGCTGTAGGAAGGAATGCAGTTGTTATAACCATTAAGTATAAGACTTGTAGAATGGTAAAATCTCACCTTAACGAATGAATTCAGAGTGACTCCATGGTCATTCGTAACGTAACTTTCAAATGAGCTCTAAGCTTTTTTTTTTCTCTGTCTTGTCTCAGACACGCCTGCAACCTTGTTCATCTGCGTGTTGGCCACAGCACTGTTGCTCTTCAAATAAGTCTGCCTTATTCAACACAGTAAAACCAAGTGTATTGGATACATCCATATATAAGTGGTATGAAAGTAATCATTATAATAATGCTTGAAATAAGTTTATTATTATTGATGAAAGGCTGCATTTAATTGTGTAAACAAATAAGATATTCTTTTCCATCTGTTTGTAAATGATAAGTAAGCTCTACTATAGACTATACTAAATAATATACAATATTTTTATTGATAGAACAATTCAATCATGCATTTAAGTACAATATTTCCAAATATCTTACCTCCTACTGTCGGGATTCGAACTTGGGAATTGTAAAACAGGAGTCCACAGCTTGGTGCACTGAGCCACAGAGGCCTTTGTACCCTAGTGCGCTAAGCTGTGGACTCTTGTTCTTCAGGTAATAGCTTCAAATCCCGACAGTAGGAGGTAAGATATTTAGAAATATTTCAATGTCATATACAGAATGAAATTATAAGGGCATTATGCAATTTAATTTGGTTTTATACATGCCCCATCACCTACAGAAGATGTCAAGGTGGCCACAGTTGTGATGCAGAAAATGAAGCAGCCAATAATTTTTAGTCATTTGTATTTCAATATCATACAAAGAAGTACTTAAAATATTGCGAACGTGAATCCAGACGGTAGCAGATAAATATTATCTCTTGATGACTCTAAATCAAATATTATGGAAATAATTAAACTAGGCTTTTCTTGCAATAAATTAGGTTTCCTACCTATGTGCCTTACTAAATGATAATGAATATCGTTCTTAACATCACCCTATAAATATGTACATCAGTATTCATAGTTCCAGAGAGAAAAGGAATGATACAGAATAGTTAAATGATTGTAGCATTCCGGATACACTGTAAGTCTCCTATAAAGCTTTACCTTCTCTTTTCCAATTTTGAATAATAGTTTTTATGATTTCACAGTGATTATAAATTAATATTCGCATTCTTTAGAGCATGAATAGAATAGGTGATTATGACTACTCTTTGTTTTTATGCCTATCATATGACTGTATCTTTTACTTAAATTATTTCATGTTACGTTGTCCAGTATTTTTGAAGTACAAAGAAAATTTGTATTGTTTTATAAAAATCCATTTAGAAACCTATGGACATCAAGTGTTTTTATAGAAGAAAACTACTCAAATGGAAATAATAAAAGTTACTCATTGGATATATTTGAGTCCTGAATGAGTTTACAGTTTATTATTAGAAAAAAAAATTTATGAACTCTCTCTAGTCACTTAGCAAGAAAATATTACTTTGTCTGAACTTATTAGTTTATGGAATAAGAATCTATTTGTAATAACAGCACTAACAGTGCCTCATCCATTCCTGAGTGTTATGAATAAGATGTCTAAATTTTCTTATAAGTTCTTCATATATTTTCGTAACTTTTTCTGTTGATTATTCACCACATAGATGTGGTTTTATAAAACTGTGATTGATTTTTTATATGTACTGTTAGTTAGATATTCTTATGTTGTTATTGCATACGGGACTGGTTTGAGCAGGAGACCCAGATATTAACAAATAACCTATTATTTAAGGAGACATGTATGATTTGCACTCAATATATACTTGTAAAGGAATCATGCTTTTAATACACGGTAAACTCTCAGCAATGATTTGAGATACGCAGTTTTATTTTCAGAAATTGTATTTTTTTTTGTATTCTCTTGTCATTTGTGGTGTCTCGGTGAATGATTCGTAAATTGTAGAAGGACTTGATATGAAATAATGGTAGCCTTAATCTATCAGATAATTTAAGTTATACCTTGAACGGGATAACAAAAAGCATGTAAAACCTGTTGCTAAAGAAGAATTGTGTAGAGATGTAACTAGAGCATGCTATTTTTGAATGTAGAATTTTATTAAAACCTTAAATTGAGTAGTTTGTTGTTTAATATATTAACTTTACCCACGGAGTTTAATAATGCACAGAAAACATTGTAGATAGAAGCAGGGTGATAATATTTCTAATGCATTTCAAACCAAAATAAACTTTTTTCTTATGCTATATATTTTTAATTGTTATATTCTCTGTTTTTTTAGCATACTTTTCTTATGCTCATATAAATACCGCCATTATTGTCCTGTTATATTTTACCAGGTTGAGGTAAGTGGAACCAGCATGAAATCAAGAGCATTATAGGCAATGAGAATATAAAGGAAGATGTAGGATAAATACTGATCATGTTGTAAAATTATATATAACATTATCCTTTTAAATATATTAGGGTGGTCTTAACAGAAAAGTAGAAGCAGCAAAGCCTTATCAATCCCAGCAAATCCTTGCCCATTTTAACAGTCTTTATTGTGGCAAGGAAAATATTCAAAGAGGATGGAAGTGTTACCCCATGAATCTCCAATTTTTGTTTAGTCTTCTTTTATGAAAGGCAAGGAATATAGAGCAGTGGGGGGGCTTGGTAGCTCATAGGTATAGTGGGCAAGTTGGAAGCAACTAACGTGGGTTCGAGCCTACCGTGAGACGTTAGGGAGGGCATCCAGTCTTAATCCTCCAACTTCAATCCTTCTGTGTCCATCTCTATTCACTCGGAATTATTGTGACACAAAGCGGTCCTTGATATAGGAATACTATATGGTACTGGTTTTTCCCCCATCCTGCTTTCATGATGTTCTGTCAGAACGCATCCTTCAGCATTATAGTGTAATTTTTATTTCTTCTTTTCTCAAACTTGAAACTACATCCTGCTTCATGCAGGCAATATGGTTTTATATATACCACAAGCATTGTGTTAGTCAAAGCAGAAGCCAAACCTTTTTTGCTCTTGCCTCATTTAACAGACGCAAGAAAAGAAAATCATTGCCAATGCCCCTTTCTCCTTCAGTCTCCCTTTGGGGCCTCATTAAGATTGTTATACACAAATGCTGATGGATTAGCTGGTAAGGCAGTAGAATTAAAAGATAGGATTCACAACAGTAAGGCAGATATAGTAGCAATTACAGAGACTAAGTTGAGTGAGGACATAAACAGTGTCACAGTTTTTCCTAAGGGCTTCAGAATACTAAGGGTCGAAAGATCTGAGAGGACTGGTGGAGGGATAGCACTGCTCATAAGTGAGAGGATTCAAGTTGAAGAAATAAACTTGGCTATAGAAAGTGAGTTCAGGGAATTTCTTGTTGCTCGCATAAATACTGGGTCAGAGAGCATTATAATAACTGTTGTATACAACCCACCAAGGAACCAAAATAGGCTTGAAATTTATGAGGAAAGTCATATAGGTACGATTGAAGTCATAAACTCAGTTGTTAACATGGCGCGGGAGAAAAAATGTAGGATTTTGATTATGGGAGACTTTAATCATAAAGAGATAGATTGGATAAATCTTGACCCACACAGTGGTGAGGACTCATTTGGGGCAAGATTCCTAGATTGCGTACAAGGGAATTTCCTACACCAACATGTAATGGAACCAACAAGAGCCAGGGGTGGGGATGAGCCATCACTACTTGATCTGGTGTTCACAGATAATGTGTTGGATATTGAAAATATTGAGTATGAACCACCAATTGGAAAGAGTGACCACTGTGTGTTGTTGATGGAGTATATCATTGAAGACATTCTTCCTGAGAGTAGAGGCACTGAGGACATGAGGAGGAACTATCCGAAAGGAGATTACATCAAAATGAATGAGCTTTTTGCAGTTATTGACTGGAGAACCTTATTTTACAACAAATCTGTACAAGAAATGTATGACATCTTTTGTGAGAAATATGGGAAGATAGTAGATTGCTGCATACCTGTCACCAAAGTAGGTGTAATTCATGCCAGAGAGAAATGGTTTGATAATGGGTGTAAAAGAGCTAAGGAGTGGAGAGACAAATGCTGGAAAAGGTATAGAAGGAGAAAAAACATAAATGCCTGGCAAACCTACAAAAGAGCAAGAAATGACTACCTAAGTAAAAGGAGAGAGGCAGAGAGAGATTATGAGAGGGACATCACCAGGAAGGCTAAAGAAAATCCCAAGCTTTTCCACAGCTTTATCAGAGGAAAACTGAAGGTAAAAGAACAGGTTTTAAGGCTAAAGAGAGCGGATGGAAGCATCACTGAGACGGACGAAGAGATCTGCAAAGAATTGAACAAGGAGTTTCAGTCAGTATTTACAGTAGAAAATACCCCACCCCCTCAGATTGCAGTGATAGAAGCTCAAGGGCCGGTATTAGAGAACATCAACCTTACAGCCACAGAGGTATGCAAAGCGCTGATGGATTTAGATGTTCATAAAGCTACAGGTCCTGATGACATATCCCCTCATGTGCTTAAAAAATGTGCAAACACAATATCAGTGGCACTAAGTATCATATTTAAGGAGTCACTGGAGTCGGGGGAGATTCCAAGATGCTGGAAACAAGCAAATGTGATACCTATCTTCAAAAAGGGAAGGAGGGATACGGCTCTGAACTATAGACCAGTTTCCTTGACCAGCATAGTTTGCAAACTTATGGAGAAACTACTAAGGAAACATATCTCTCTTCACTTGGAATCCTTCAACTTTTTGTCAGTGAGGCAACATGGCTTCAGAGAAGGAAGATCAACAGTAACAAACTTATTAGAATTTTATGATGAGGTAAGCCAAATCTTACAGGAAAGAGAGGGCTGGGCAGATTGCATATTCCTAGACTTCCAGAAAGCGTTTGACACTGTTCCACATGGGAGACTTATTAGGAAGCTGCAATCAATGGCTAGAATAGGTGGAAATGTCTTGGAATGGATAAAAACTTACTTAGAAGGAAGGGAACAGAGGGTTAGAGTAAGACACTCAGTGTCTGAATGGAGAAGAGTTAGTAGTGGAGTTCCACAGGGTTCAGTTTTAGGGCCACTTTTGTTCCTTGTATATGTAAATGACCTACCAGAGTCTGTAAATTCATTCATGAATATGTTTGCAGATGATGCAAAGATTGTGAAGAAAGTAAAAAACGAGAAAAATGGTAGAGAACTTCAGGAGGATCTAAATAATCTGCATGAGTGGTCAGAAAAGTGGCTAATGAAATTCAATACCTCAAAATGTAAGGTAATGAGAATGGGTACAAGTGCAAGAAGGCCCAAGCTTGACTACTCGGTGGCTGGAGTACAACTTCAAGAGACAGAAAATGAGAGAGATCTAGGATAATAATAATAATAATAATAATAAACCTTTATTTCCATTTCAATACAATGGGTATTCGTCAGCCAGGGCAAGCCCCAACCCCCCACTGTGGTGTCCAAACACAGCAGTTCCTGCCAGTAAACAGCTTAAACTCTCGGTCTTGGACGGGAACCGATCTTTCGACCTCGTGAATGCGAAGCCAGCGCGTTGCCACTGTACTAGCCAGCAGGCTAGTACAGATTTGTCTCCAGAAATACATATAAATGGCGTAGTAAGGGCAGCATATGCATTCTTATCAAATGTAAGGGTAGCCTTCAGGCACATGGACAAGGAAATGCTCAGAAATATTTATGTAACCTATGTGAGGCCAAAACTCGAATATGCAGCCCCCTTTTGGAATCCGCACTTGAAAAAGCACATAGCTAAGCTTGAAAAAGTTCAAAGACATGCCACGAAACTGGTGCCAGAAATACGCAATCTCGGTTATGATGAGAGGCTGAGGGAATTAGACTTGCCATCACTCGAAGCTAGAAGAGTAAGGGGGGATATGGTGACAGTCTTTAAATTCCTTCATGGTTATGATAGAGTGGATAGGGATCGATATTTCGATATGGCTGGCTCTAGAACTAGAGGTCATAGTTTGAAGCTTCGTAAGAAAACTTGTTTGCAGGATATAAGGAAATACTTTTTCAGTGTAAGAGTAGTTGATAATTGGAATTGGCTAAGCGAGGAGGTAGTTAATGCTATCTCAATCCATAGTTTTAAGGACAGGTATGATAAGTATCACTAAGTCTAAAAATGGAACCGATCAGGAGACGGGAAGATACAAGCTTTGGGCTCTTTCCCGTAAACACAATTAGGTAATCACAATTAGGTAATCACATGGATCACAAGGTGGAATTATTTCTCCTCCATCACCAGAGATATGATTAGTTAGTTTTGTGCACAGGAAATAGTCTCAAGCTTGTAACTCCCCGTCTTCTATTTTTAAATCACCGAAACTTACCATATAACTCTGTATGATGATTAATATGTATAGTGTTGACAATTTTCTTGCATACCAATTTCTAACAATCAAGTTCTCTTATAATAATAAAAAAAAAAAAACATCACTCTCTTCAGTCTTGCATAGCAGATTAATAGAGAACTCCAAAGTGTGACCTCTAGCTTTAGAACCTCCCAAGTTTAAATCAACACAGCCCAGCCCCTGAAAGATTTTAATAACTATAAGCATATCCCCTCTCATTTCTCTGGCTTCAAGTGATGGTAAATCTAATTTCTTCAGGACTGTGATTACCTAATTGTGTTTACGGGAAAGAGCCTAAAGATCGTATCTTCCCGTCTCCTGATCGGTTCCATTTTGTACTTAGTCATACATATCATACCTGTCCTTAAAACTATGGATTGAGATAGCATTAACTACCTCCTCGCTTAGCAAATTCCAATTATCAACTACTCTTACACTGAAAAAGTATTTCCTTACATCCTGCAAAGAAGTTTTCTTACGAAGCTTCAAACTATGTCCTTTAGTTCTAGAGCCAGCCATATCAAAATATCGATCCCTATCCACTTTATCATAAACATGAAGGAATTTAAAGACTGTCACCATATCCCCCCTCAATATTCTAGCTTCGAGTGATGGTAAGTCTAATTCCCTCAGCCTCTCATCATAACTGAGATTGCGTATTTCTGGCACCAGTTTCGTGGCATGTCTGTGAACTTTTTCAAGCTTAGCTATGTGCTTTTTCTAGTGTGGATTCCAAAAGGGGGCTGCATATTCGAGTTTTGGCCTCACATAGGTTACATAAATATTTCTGAACATTTCCTTGTCCATGTGCCTGAAGGCTACCCTTACATTTGATAAGAAAGCATATGCTGCCCTTACTATGCTATTTATATGTATTTCTGGAGGCAAATCTGCCAGTATGTTTACTCCTCGATCTCTCTCATTTTCTGTCTCTTGAAGTTGTACTCCAGCCACCGAGTAGTCAAGCTTGGGCCTTCTTGCACTTGAACCCATTCTCATTACCTTACATTTTGAAGTATTGAATTTCATCTGCCACTTTTATGACCACTCATGCAGACTATCTAGATCTTCCTTAAGTTCTCTACCATTGTTCTCGTTTCCTACTTTCTTCACAATCTTTGCATCATCTGCAAACATATTCATGAATGCATTTACAGACTCTGGTAGGTCATTTACATATACAAGACACAAAAGTGGCCCTAAAACTGAACCTGTGGAACTCCACTACTAACTCTTCTCTATTCAGACACTGAGTGTCTTACTCTAACCCTCTTTTTCCTTCCATCTAAGTAAGTTTTTATCCATTCCAAAACATTTCCACCTATTCTAGCCATTGCTTGCAGCTTCCTAATAAGTCTCCCATGTGGAACAGTGTCAAACGCTTTCTGGAAGTCTGAGAATATGCAATCTGCCCAGCCCTCTCTTTCCTGTAAGATTTGGCTTACCTCATCATAAAATTCTAATAAGTTTGTTACTGTTGATCTACCTTCTCTGAAGCCATGTTGCCTCACTGACATAAAGTTGAAGGATTCCAAGTGAAGAGAGATATGTTTCCTTAGTAGTTTCTCCATAACTTTGCAAACTATGCTGGTCAAGGAAACTGGTCTATAGTTCAAAGCCGTATCCCTCCTTCCCTTTTTGAAGATAGGTATCACATTTGCTTGTTTCCAGCATCTTGGAATCTCCCCCGACTCCAGTGACTTTGAATATGATACCTAGTGCCACTGATATTGAGTTTGCGCATTTTTTAAGTACATGAGGGGATATGTCATCAGGACCTGTAGCTTTATGAACATCTAAATCCATCAGCGCTTTGCATACCTCTGTGGCTGTAAGGTTGATGTTCTCCAATGCCGGCCCTTGAGCTTCTATTTCTGCAATCTGAGGGGGTGGGGGTATTTTCTACTGTAAATACTGACTGAAACTCCTTGTTCAATTCTTTGCAGATCTCTTCATCCGTCTCAGTGATGCTTCCATCCGCTCTCTTTAGCCTTAAAACCTGTTCTTTTACTTTCAGTTTCCTCTGATAAAGCTGTGGAAAAGCTTGGGATTTTCTTTAGCCTTCCTGGTGATGTCCTTCTCATAGTCTCTCTCTGCCTCTCTTCTTTTACTTACGTAGCCATTTCTTGCTCTTTTGTAGGTTTGCCAGGCATTTATGTTTTTTCTCCTCCTATACCTTTTCCAGCATTTGTGTCTCCACTCCTTAGCTATTTTACACTCATTATCGAACCATTTCTCTCTGGCATGAATTACACCTACTTTGGTGACAGGTATGCAGCAATCTACTATCTTCCCATATTTCTCACAAAAGATGTCATACACAGGTATAGGAGGAGAAAAAACATAAATGCCTGGCAAACCTACAAAAGAGCAAGAAATGACTACCTAAGTAAAAGGAGAGAGACTATGAGAGGGACATCACCAGGAAGGCTAAAGAAAATCCCAAGCTTTTCCACAGCTTTATCAGAGGAAAACTGAAGGTAAAAGAACAGATTTTAAGGCTAAAGAGAGCAGATGGAAGCATCACTGAGACGGATGAAGAGATCTGCAAAGAACTGAACAAGGAGTTTCAGTCAGTATTTACAGTAGAAAATACCCCACCCCCTCAGATTGCAGAGATAGAAGCTCAAGGGCCGGTATTAGAGAACATCAACCTTGCAGCCACAGAGGTATGCAAAGCGCTGATGGATTTAGATGTTCATAAAGCTACAGGTCCTGTTGACATATCCCCTCATGTGCTTAAAAAATGCGCAAACTCAATATCATTGGCACTAAGTATCATATTTAAAAAGTCACTGGAGTCAGGGGAGATTCCAAGATGCTGGAAACAAGCAAATGTGATACCTATCTTCAAAAAGGGAAGGAGGGATACGGCTCTGAACTATAGGCCAGTTTCCTTGACCAGCATAGTCTGCAAAGTTATGGAGAAACTACTAAGGAAACATATCTCTCTTCACTTGGAATCCTTCAACTTTTTGTCAGTGAGGCAACATGGCTTCAGAGAAGGTAGATCAACAGTAACAAACTTATTAGAATTCTATGATGAGGTAAGCCGAATCTTACAGGAAAGAGAGGGCTGGGCAGATTGCATATTCCTAGACTTCCAGAAAGCGTTTGACACTGTTCCACATGGGAGACTTATTAGGAAGCTGCAAGCAATGGCTAGAATAGGTGGAAATGTTTTGGAATGGATAAAAACTTGCTTAGAAGGAAGGGAACAGAGGGTTCGAGTAAGACACTCAGTGTCGGAATGGAGAAGAGTTAGTAGTGGAGGTCCACAGGGTTCAGTTTTAAGGCCACTTTTGTTCCTTGTATATGTAAATGACCTACCAGAGTCTGTAAATTCATTCATGAATATATTTGCAGATGATGCAAAGATTGTAAAGAAAGTAGGAAATGAGAACAATGGTAGAGAACTTCAGGAGGATCTAAATAATCTGCATGAGTGGTCAGAAAAGTGGTTAATGAAATTCAATACTTCAAAATGTAAGGTAATCAGAATGGGTACAAGTGCAAGAAGGCCCAAGCTTGACTACTCGGTGGCTGGAGTACAATTTCAAGAGACAGAAAATGAGAGAGATCTAGGAGTAAACATACTGGCAGATTTGTCTCCAGAAATACATATAAATGGCATAGTAAGGGCAGCATATGCCTTCTTATCAAATGTAAGGGTAGCCTTCAGGCACATGGACAAGGAAATGTTCAGAAATATTTATGTAACCTATGTGAGGCCAAAACTCGAATATGCAGCCCCCTTTTGGAATCCACACTTGAAAAAGCACATAGCTAAGCTTGAAAAAGTTCAAAGAGATGCCACGAAACTGGTGCCAGAAATACGCAATCTCAGTTATGATGAGAGGCTGAGGGAATTAGACTTACCATCACTCGAAGCTAGAAGAGTGAGGGGGGATATGGTGACAGTCTTTAAATTCCTTCATGGTTATGATAGAGTGGATAGGGATCGATATTTTGATATGGCTGGCTCTAGAACTAGAGGTCATAGTTTGAAGCTTCGTAAGAAAACTTCCTTGCAGGATGTAAGGAAATACTTTTTCAGTGTAAGAGTAGTTGATAACTGGAATTGGCTAAGCGAGGAGGTAGTTAATGCTATCTCAATCCATAGTTTTAAGGACAGGTATGATAAGTATCACTAAGTATAAAATGGAACCGATCAGGAGACGGGAAGATACGAGCTTTGGGCTCTTTCCCGTAAACACAATTAGGTAATCATAATTAGGTACTCACATCTTGTACAGATTTATTGTAAAACTGCATTTCGTTTTAACTGATATCTCTTATTCTGTTACAGCTTTCTTATAACTGAAATCAAATATTTCTGGTTCAAGTTTTGCATCTTGTATCTGACTTTTTTGTAATGAAACAACATATGCATATTTGCCCAGTTGTGTTTACAGGAAAGAGCCTTATAGTTTGCAACTTTCCATTTTTCTTAATTCTTTTAGTAATATGTATGAAAGAGGAGCAAGAATACCTCCCCATGTTCCCCTGCATATAATCAAAGTCATCTAAATGGGACTTGAGAGAGGGGACTTGTATTCCCCTCCTTTGTATATTCCTACCGTGAAGAATCAAGGTTTTTGCTTTGATTCAGCCACCCCCTCTTATAAGTGAGATTATGGCTTTTTTATATAGATATAGATTTAAAACTCGAGTGTTGGTATTTACAATTTTATATTTTAGCGAATTATAGTAACCAGCTACAATATCCTTACACTAAATGTAACTTTTGCACATCGTTCACAAAATTTCACTCCCATTACATATCTTTCTTGGAGCGCTGGCTTCAAGTATTGTTCTAACTCATTTTGCCTTTTCTCACAACTTAGTGGCATTTTATCTATAACCAGTTCTGTGGCAGCTCTCTGAACTTTTTCCAGCGTGTTTTGCATTGTTTTATGTGTCAGAATTTGTCCCCATTAAAATGAGGGTTGCCATAGACATGTTGGAGTTATGGAATTAAGGCTGGAGGCCCTTTCTAATGCCCCTTTGTGGGATATAACCCGCGTTAGTCATATTCCAACTCACAAGCTCTGTCACGTTTTATCTAAGTGGTATTCAAGTATGGACTTAACAAGTCTTGTCAATGCTTCTTAAAATTTCTAAGTCTATAATTCTGAAGGCCACCATTATGTTTGCTAAAAAGCATTTTCTCTCTTTGTTATGGTAATTACATGCAATTTTGGAGACAAATCTGCCATGATATTGTAGCCCATATCTCTTTTACTCTCAGATACCTTTTCTCGTCTACTATTAAATACCTAAACGGGGGATTTATTGCACTGTTACACAATTCTCATTAGTTATTACATTGCAGCATTGCACCTCATTAACCACTCTTGAAGACTTTTAAGGTTGCTTATTTTTCTTACAAGTGTATTATCTTATAATCAGTGAAACTGGCATATAATTGAGAGCTGTGTTTCTCCTCCCTTTTATGAAGTTAAAGGAAACGGTTACCTGTTTCCAGCATCTTGGAATCTCCCCGGTTTCCAGCGTCATTTTTAATATGATGTAAATATTTATTCTTTTTCTCTTCCTATACCTATTCCAGCATTTGTGTGTCCTTTCCTTTGTATAAGTATATTCAGTGTTAAACCATTCCTCTATGGAATTTATAGTCCCTATTCCAGTTGATAGCGTACAACAGCTAAATTTCTTCTCATTTTCCTCCGGAAATATTTCTTTTCCTCTCCTGTACAGAATTGCTGTTGAGTATGGCCCCTCGGTTGATAAGCTTTATGAGAGATTTTAATCATAGAGAGATAGATTGGACAAATCTTGACCCACACAGAGGGGAGGATTTATTTGGGGCAAGATTCCTACATTGTGTGCAAAGAAATTTCTACACCATCATGTACTGGAACCAACCAGGGCCAGGGATCGGGATGAGCCATTACTGCTTGATCTAGTATTCACAAATGTGTTGGGCATTGAAAAAGTTTAGTATGAACCATCAATTGGAAAAAGTAACCACTGTGTCTTGTTGATGGAGTATATCATCGAAGATGTTCTGCCTAAAAGTAGGGGCACTGAGAATGAAACTAGGAGAATTATCCAAAAGGAAATTTGAAGAAAATTAATGAGCTTATTTCACAAAAAATCCGTACAAGAAATGTGTGGGGAAAAAATGGTTCAATAATGAGTGTAAGTGAGCTAAGGAGTGGAGAGACAAAAACTGGAAAAGGTATAGGAGGAGAAAAAATATAGATGCTGGGCAGACTTACAAAAGAGTGAGCGAGGATTAACTAAGTAAAAGAAAAGAGGTAGAGAGAGACTATAAAAGGGATATAACCAGGAAGGCTAAAGAAAATCTCAAACTTTTCCACAGCTTTAGCAGCAGAACACTGAAGGTCAAAGAACAGGTTCTAAAGTTAAAGAGTACCAATGGAAGCATCGCTGAGAAGAGAACTGTGAAGAATTGAAGAAGGAGTTTCAGTCAATATATGCAGTAGTAAATACCCCATCCTCTCAGATTGCATAGATAAAGTATCATGGGTTGGTATTAGAAAACATATTTTTTCCAACTACAGAGGTATGCATAGCATCGATGGAGTTATATGCCCATAAAGCTACAGGTCCTGATGACATATCCCCCATCGTATTCAAGAAATGCACTAAACCAATATCAGTGGTGCTATGCATCATATTTGAAAAGTCACATGGATCTGGGTAGATTCCAAGATGTTGGAAACAAGCGAACGTGGTACCTATCTTCAAAAAGGGAAGGAGGGATACATTTATAAATCATAGGCCTGTTTCCTTGACCAGTATAGTTTGCAAAGTTATGGAGAAACTACTAAGAAAATGCACCCCTCTTCACTTGAAATCCATCTTCTTGTCAGTGAGACAATATGTCTTCAGAGAAGGCAGATCATTAGCAACGAACTTCTTAGAATTTTATGATGAGGCAAGCTGGATCTGACAGGAAAGAGAGGGCTGGACGGATTGCATATTCCTAGACTTCCAGAAGGCATTTTATATGGCCCCATGCAGGAGACTTATTAAGAAGATGCAAGTAATTACAAGAATAGGGAGAAATATCTTGGAATGGATAAAAACTTACTTAGAAGGAAGGGAACAGTGGGTTAGAGAAAGACACTCAGTGTCTGAATGAAGAAGGCTTAGTAGTGGTATTCCACAGGGTTCAGTTTTAGGGCCATTTTTGTTCTTTGTATATGTAAACAACCTTCCAGCATAAGTACATTCAGTCTCGAATTTGTTGCAGATGATGCAAAGATTTTGAAGAAAGTAAGAGACGAGAACAATGGCATAGTACTTCAGGAAGACCTAAACAGTCTTCATGAGTGGTTAGAAAAGTGGCTAATGAAATTCAATACCTACAAATACTTAGGTACTGAGAATGGGTACAAGCGAGAGAAGGCCGAGGCTTGGATACTGAGTAAATAGCAGGTGCAGAACTTCAAGAGATGGAGAATGAGAGAGATCTAAGAGTAAACATACTGGCAAATTTGTCTCCGGAAATGCAAGTAAATGGCATAGTGAGGACTGCATATGCTTTCTTAGCAAATGTAAGAGTAGCCGTCAGACACATGGACAAGGAAATGTTCAAGAAATAGTTATATAACTTATATGAGGCCAAAGCTTGAACATGCTGCCCCCTTTTGAAATCCGCACTTGTAAACCCATATAAACAAGCTTGAAAGAGTTTAAAGACGTGCCACAAAACTGGTACCAGAAATTCACTGTATGATGATATCCACCTATGAGGGTGACTGGGCCTTCCCTTCTGGCCAGCAGGTGGGGTTGTTTCAATCTGTAACGGTAAGAGAAAACATAAGTGTTTAGCTCAGGCTTATTAGTTTTGATCAAACCAATATTCTTATAGTTGCACTGGATAGGTTGAGAAATTGGTTCTCAACCTCTTGAGCTCATGTTTTAGTGATGAGCAGGAGTTGTTGCACAGTTATCTGGGAGGAGGGTATCGATTGATGGTGTTCAGTAGGCTGTCCATGTAGTTATTTGTTGCTAGTCTGATTATCGAGCTAGCAACATGAAGGGCATTGGGATCGATGCTGGATGTTGCAGGGGCACCAGTCTCCGTCGAATTCCTGATAAGGCTTCGCATTCAAGGATGTAGTGGAGCAGTGAGTGTGGTGAGGCTTCCTGGCAGAAGGTGCACCCCCTGACGATATCCTCAACTATTCACCAGGTGCACTTGTACCCGAGTCTCAGACGATACGCATTAACCACCGAGCTTCTGCGGAGCTTCTTGCTGGAGATTGGTAGTGGCTTTGTACCACCAGATGGAGGGAGAGCCGGTGTCTGTGCACAAGTTGTGTCAAGTTAGCAAGACGTTAAGGAGTGACTTAGTAGCTTTGGTTCTGATCTGGTGAATCCCAGGAGGCAGAGATATTTGGATTTCTGCTCTGAGAGAAGCTTTTTGGCGGCTTGATTGGCTTCCTTATTTCCCTTGATGCTGACGTGGCTGGGAATCCAGGCAAGAGTGATGGCTTTTCCAATGCTGATTGTCCTGTGGTAGAGGTTGAGAATGGTGGTGATGAAATTCACAACCTCAGTTATGAGGAGAGGCTAAGGGAATTAGAGTCACCATCACTCGAAGCTAGAAGAATGAGGGGGATATGGGGATAATTTTTTAATTCCTTAATGGTTATGACAGAGTGGCTAAAGATCGATATTTTGATATTGCTGACTCTAAAACTAGAGGTCATAGTTTGAATCTTCATAAGAAAACTTCTTTGCAGTATGTAAGAAAGTACTTTTGTACTGTAAGAATAGTTGATGAGTGGAATACACGAGGTGATGAGGTAGTTAATGCTTACTTAATTCATAGTTTTAAGAAAATATGAGAAACATTATTGAGTATGAATATGGAACCGACCAGGAGACAGGGAGTTATGAGCATAGGCTTCATTCCCGTAAGTACAAGTAGGAAATTACTGAATTGCACTTTACTGATAATCAAAATTTTATCTGTGATAAAAACATCAAGTATTAAAGTTTTATCTCTTCCCTTGATCCTTTAGGCTCTAGCACATGTTGGTGCAAAATATTGTGTGCGCTCAATCCTGGTATCTTGCCCTTAAAGATTTGTCTTTACCATGTAAATCAAGTCTATTCCTGTCTCCTTTTTCATGATTAATAAGATCCTACACTTTCTCTCCTGTGCAGTGTTCACAACAAAATTTATCGCTTTTAGTGTACCCATATTGCTGACCTCATTCACCTCTCATGTCGTAGTTGATTCCCTCGTAGGATATATACAACGGCTCTCATAATGATCTCTGGATTTATATTACTCAAGCCTCAGAAATTCTTTGAAGTCATTTCTATTGTAACATTAATTAATTCACCCTGAAACTTTTCATTTGCAAGCAAGCTAACCCTCCTGCAGTCTTTTCAGATCTCCCCAATCTCAGTATGTTGCAAATGTAACCCTGCATGAATCTGCATTTAAGTTTGTCTCTGTCATGACTGTTATATCTGTCTTAACCTTATGTATCCTTTCCTTCGATTCTATTGGCTTATCAGCTCCCTTATCACTGTTTGTGTACAGTAACCTGCATGAGGCTCTATTTTTTTCCTGTCCTCTACTTATCACCTCTTTATTTGGATAATGTGTTAATTTTATTATCTATCATGTGCTTAAAAGAAAGAGCCTCAGGTTGGTAACCATAAATTTGACTCTTTTCCCATATCATTGTTTGAGCATTTGGAGATACAACTCCAAAATTGACCACACAAATCTAACTTCGATGAGCTCTCTAAGATGACAGGTTAGCACACAACAGGTTCTGCTACCCTTATCATCTACACCTTTGTGCTTCTTGGGTGGGAACTAGGCTATGGGTCATCGAAGAGGCTATCCTCTAGGTCGAGGATGACGGCCTTCACTTCATTATATATGGGCTTTTGGTGGTCTATGGAGGAAACACGCCTGTGAATATGTGTCTTTAATGCAGAAAAAAAAATATTCCCTCATCAGTCCCACACACCAAGAGAACACTGAGAAGAAGGAAAGTAGCAGATAAAGGACAAGGCAAAAATAAGAGAACGATAAACAATAAGAAAAGAACAAGCTGAAAGAAGAGAGGAAAAAATAAAAAAATTTAAATCTGGCAGAATTGGGCCCTGAGATGGTGATAGATCAGTTGTTTGGAGGAAAAAGGGTTATGAGAGTTAGGGAAGACTTAAGGAGGAAGAGAGTTTCATAATCAGGAAGTGAAAAGGAAAAACAGTCACTGCAACGCACAATACTTGCGCTAAAAATCTTCACACAGTACCTGTGTGACGAGAATGCTTGGCATGTCTTACATGGCTTTGCCAGAGAGGAATGGATGCAACTCACCAACTCATTGGAACAGCAATGGAAGTAGTACCAATAGAAAAGATAATGCCTTCGGGGACAGAGGAATAGAATCAAGATTAGAAGTAAGAGAAGAGTCATTAATGAGTCTAAAGGATTAAGAGTCAACATTATCAAGGAGATAAGTATAGAAAGAAGCACCCCAGATGAGAGATTGGTATTCTAAGCAGGGGTGGATAAGACCTTAATATATTTTTAGTAATTGGGAAGAGGAAAGCAATGATGATATTGAAATAAAACTCCCAATTCCTTGGATGCAGTATTAAAAATATTAATTATGTGACTCTTCCAAGACAATTTAGAGGCTATCTGGATGCCTAATACGTTTATATAATGAAGTGGATAAAATTCATTGTTTTCATAGACAAGAGGGCTATCAGGAGGAGAATATTAAGGAATAAACGGAAACTGTGACTTGGAGGCATTTACATTTTACTAAATTCTGATTGCCCCACTCGGATTCTCTCTGTAAATCGAAGTTGAGAGTTGAAGAAAGAGTGATACGAGACTGATTTCGAGGTGCAGACGAAGGCCATAAGGAGAAGGCAGAAAAAAAAATAAAGGGTAGAATCAAGGCAAAGGAATAGAGAAGAGAGGTAGATGAGGATTGGAGTAGATAATTGATGAAGAGAAGGAACAAAGTAGGTGAAAGAACAGCAACCTGTGGAACACCACTGGATATTTGGAATGAGTTAGATGTTGTGGCGTCAAATACCACAGATATAAATAGGTCAGAAAGAAAACTGGAAATAAGATAACAGAGAGAATGGGTGAAGCTCTTGGATATCAAGGGCCATGACACAGGATTCTCCATAGTTTTTCAGAGAAGATTACCATTCATGAGTGAGATTGGACATGAGATTACCGATGGATCTTGTATTACGATAGTCGTGCTGGTAATCAGAATTAAGTGAGTTAGATTCAAGATGTTTCAAGAAGTGAAGTTAGAATTGGGCAAAGTTTTGAACACTTTAACGATAGCAGAGGTTAGTGCAGCTAGTCCCGTAGCTGAAAGGATTAAAATGGTCGTCCTTCATAGGATAGATACTGATCAAAAGAATGAGAAAACAAAGCCAGCAAAGGACAGGAGCGAATTCATCTGGAAGCTTCTTACAGAAAAAATGCAGGGTTACCATTAGATGGCTTATTTGTCCTTTTCATATAAAAAGAATAGGGGTGGGCATAGGCATATGGAGGGATAAAGTATGAGGCTCAGGTGCGCTGGAATTGTGGAAAAATATGAGCCAAAGAGAGTGGCTTTGTCAGTGGGAGAGTAAGCTATAGAACTGTGAGGATGAATGACAGAGGGAAGGCTTGAGTAACAGAAGTGTTTGGAGAGATTTTTAGTTATGGACCAGAAACATTTTTCAGTGGGAGAAGACTTCAAGCCATAAATTTTCCTTCCAAGCAAGGAAATTTTAAACCCTAAAACTTGAGCAGAGCAATAATTCCTAGCAGAGCAAGTTTGATCAAAAGGAAAGGCTTGCATGACCAGCGTGTGTAATCCCAGGCCTGAATAACCATGGAGCAGGCATGGTCAAACCAAGGATTAAGGAGAGAAAAAGTTTGATAGAGGAGGGGATGAGCGCCACCACTTCCTAATTTATGATCGCAGCAGCTTTTGGGGCTACCTTATCAAGATTGCGTGTCCAAAAGCAGTAGTCATCTCATTGACACAAGGAGAAAGTTATGCAACTCATCACATTGGATATGCTCATAGTGTCAAAGACAAAACTGAATAGATGGGATCACTGGTGAGGGAGCGAAAATGAAATCCAAAAAGTTTGCGATGTATCACAAATCAGTAAACCAGTTCCAAAGGCAAGGAATCCAAGACAATTAGAGCTGATGGATCTTTACACCCATTTTCGACCTTTTCATTTAGTTGAGTTGGGAATAACTTCATTTGCCTGGCCCTTAACATCATGAGTGACCCTGCCATAAGCTAGTGCTTCTGATGGCTCTTCTCTAGGAATCATGAGGCTACACGAACTTCCTTAACCCCATCAACATGATCATCCATAGAAGAGGATTTTGTGTGGCCCAAAAGTCAATAGATCATTTTATCATTGAATAACCCTTTTGTTTATTAAAATATATATATATATATATATATATATATTTTCATAAATTTAAATCCTTAATGTTCTTGCTCCTTATATGTGCAAGACTCATGTAAAGGCAACATAATCTAGATTCAGGGAGTGAAATATCCAGTTCCTTCAGGTTTGCATCATAAATCAGGCTTATAGGGTTACTGCCTAAGCTACAGGATTTGCCTTTTTATTTTTTCTCAAATTGATGACATATTTCATAAACCAGAATTATAAAAGCAAAGCTCAATATAAATAATTTTTATGTTTGCATTTATGTTTTATGCATTTTTATTAATCCCCGTTTTGAGGTGGACGCAGACAGAGTGTGGCTGGGGAATATGGATGGATTTGTTTCATATTGCTCCATCTGCCAACTCCCGAGCCAAGTATTCTAACCGCTTGGCAACCATGGCCCCTTCTAACCACCCGGAGTTAATTTACCAATTACTTGTATGCTTTTGACTTTCAAAAGTTTTATAGATTTAGAACTTGACTCCCAGCGATGTAACTCAAGTTCAGTTGCCCAAGGGAACTTTTTTCTTTACCTTGGAGGGAGCAAGGGTATACTTTGGCTGTGTTCCCATGCATGTATTTAGCATTTACAGTTTCTTCACATTGCGAATGCCAGTTTCCAATTTTCAGCCATTCTTATATTGAAAAAGTATCTTTCTAAGAAGTTTTCTGTCATAGTTTCAAACTATGAATAGTTCTAGAACCACCATTATCAATGTATTGCTCCTTAGCAACTTTATCAAAACCATGAAAAATATTGAAACTGTTACCAATGCTCCCCTGTTTTGCCTAGCTTTAAGTGACGGTAAGCCTAACTCCTTCAGCCTTTCCTCATAACCGAGATTTTCTATATTTATGCCAGTTTAGCATCATGTTTCTGAATCCAAATGTTAGTGTTTGTCACATACAGATATCAGAAGAGTGCTGCATTTTCAAGCTGAGGCCTCATGCAAATCCAGTATATATTTCTGAGCATTTCTTAACCATATGTCTGAGGGTTACCCTTATGTTTTTGAGAAAACATATGCTGCCTCTTTTATACCCTGATATATGCATTTATAGTGGCAACTCTGTTAAAATGCTGACCTCTTGATATCCTTCATTCACAGTGTCTTGTATTTCCTCTCCAGTAAACGAAGCCTATGTCTTGGTCTTCTTGTAGTTTTGTCCAGTCTCATTACAGTGCTCCCTCGTTTATTGTGGGGGTTCAGTTCCAGGACCAGCCACGATAGGTGAAAATCCACGAAGTAGGAGCACCATATATACATAGGTATTTTACATTTCTTTTTACCTTTACTGTATAAACCCTCCCTGCACTGCTAACAAACCATCCTTTACTTTATTAATAACAGCGTGCCAACATAAATTTATATGATCGTGATAGGTAAGCTTACCGTGAATGACGTGATGATGACGTGTACATACTCTACAGACAAATGCTCCACAGCCAGTGACAGCTTTAAGGCTGCTTTTTGGGAGAGAACATGATAATGGGGAGTTGCTGTCGCAGTTTCTTCTTTTGTGCAAAGATGGTCTTACAAGTAGCCATGGCACTGTCCATAATATTGCAGAAGTGCACTGAACGAACCATATTATCGCCATGCTCCTGCGACAGTTGTTGGAGTTCTTTGGCCAGGTTATACATGGCTGCCAGATGTTTGAGTGTAAGGCCAGGTTCTTTGACTTCTTCGTGCATTTCCTCTGGTTGTTCTTCTTCCTCTTCTTCGCTCACTGCTTTTGTCATTTCCTCCAAATCTTCATCAGTCAAAGGCTGTGAGTGGCAGTCGATCAGTTCATTCACGTCTTCGTGAGTCATATCTTTAAAGCCTTCTCCTCCTAGAAAAGCAGCCAATTTCACAGCTTTCGCAACTGCCGAGTTATGGACTTCGTCAGGAGCGAATCCCTTGTAGTCGTAGATGACTTCCGGTCACAAGTTCTTCCAGCTGGCATTGACTGTGGCCGGTTTCATCTCTTTGATTACATTCTGAATATTTTGAAGGCATGTAGCAATCGTGTAGTTATGCCAGTACGTCTTCAGTGTGAATTCTTTGTCCGCATCCATGGAATCAATCAGTTTCGCAAGGGCATTTCGTGTGTAGAGAGCTTTGAATGCACAAATAACACCTTGATCCATAGGCTGAATCAGTGATGTCGTATTTGGTGGCAGGAACTCTACTTGAACACCGTCATATTGGAGATCAGTTGTGTGGCCGCCAACATTATCCATCAAAAGAAGGACTTTAAATTCAATGCCCTTCTCCTTAATATAATCTTTGACCCAAGCAATAAAGCATTGGTTAAATTAGTCCGATGTGAGGCTTTTCGTGATCCAGGCCTTAGGGTTATGCATCCAATACACTGGCAGCAGATTCTTGTTTTTATTCTTTAAAGCCCTAGGGTTCTTTGACTTGTAGATAAGCCCTGTAGTAAGCCCGGGCTTTAACATGAAGCCTGCAGCATTCCCACACATGACGAGGGTAACACGGTCTTTGTGCACTTTAATTCCCGGGGCTTTAGCTTCTTCCTTGAAGAGAAAAGTGCAAGACGGCATTCTCTTCCAAAATAACCCAGTCTCATCTATGTTAATTACTTGCTCAGGAGCATATTCGCCTTCAGCGGTTAGTTTCTTGAAGTCGTTCTTTACATATTCTTCAGCTGCAGCTGTATCTGCAGAGGCAGCTTCGCCATACACTGAAACGCTCTTTAGGCCAAAGCGTTTTTGAAATTTGGCGAACCATCCCCAGCTAGCAACAAACAATTGTTTCCTCGGTGGAGAATCGTTGGAGGGTCCTGGTTGTGGGTCATCCATTTCTTCTTCTTTCTCCTCCTCCTCACGGTCACCACTGTCGTCGTCGGATTCGTTTACAGTGAAAGTATCATACAGCTTCTTTGCCTTTGTTTGTATGATACTCGTGTCTAAGCTGATGTTCTTCCTACATTCAGCAATCCACAGGGCCAAAGCACATTCCATCCGCACTTTTATCTTATTGCGGGGTGGTACGACCTTCTTCACTGTTTTATTGAAAGTAATAGTCACTGTTTTCCTGATATATGCTTCATCCTTCTTGACGTATTGAACAGTAGAATCGTTGATGCCGAAATGGCAGCCGACATCGGAGAACCTTCTTCCTTCCTTCAGCATATCTAACAGTTTTACCTTTTCTGTTATGGTCAACATCTTCCTTTGCCACTTAGGCTTACTACCAGAAGCCTTAGAAGATGAAGGATGCTTGGGAGGTATTGCAGGAGTTGAAATACAAAACTTTCACAAAATCACAAGCACAACGTATTAGGAAGCACAACACGAACGGCGTACATGTGAGTAGGCTGAACGGGTGAGGCGAAACAATGGAAGATGCTGGGAGAACCAAGCTTCAGTCAAAAAGCCAATCAGACCCCATGATACAGAGCATGCAGAAAAACAATTCTGTGATTCGTCATCTCCCACCCATCAGCCAATAGCATCAAATGTACTATCTCGCGTAGGTGTGACTCTTTGCATTTTCCAAGATGCCAATACGCTATCATACAGTATTTTACGTGGTGCAATACTGTGAGTTACATGTTTAAATTTATGTTTTTTTACTATTTTTTACTGTTTTATTATTCTTAGGCTAGGAAATACTTTTTTTATCAATAAAATAATGAAAATACTGGAAATTTTAATATACACTATCTCACGTAGGTGCAACCCTTTTCGTTTTCTGAACGGGTGAGGCAAAACAATGGAAGATGCTGGGAGAACCAAGCTTCAGTCAAAAAGCCAATCAGACCCCATGATACAGAGCATACAGAAAAACTATTCTGTGATTCGTCGTCTCCCACCCATCAGCCAATAGCATCCCATGTACTATCTCGTGTAGGTGTGACCCTTTGCATTTTCCAAGATGCCAATACGCTATCATACAGTATTTTACATGGTGCAATACTGTGAGTTGCATGTTTAAATTTATGTTTTTTACTGTTTTATTATTCTTAGGCTAGGAAATACTTTTTTTTATCAATAAAATAATGAAAATACTGGAAATTTTAATATACACTATCTTATGTAGGTGCGACCCTTTCCGTTTTCTGAAACGCCGGGGCAACACTGTGAATTTATGATTTTTACTATATTTTACTTTTTTTTATTCTTAGGCTAGGAAATACTCTTTAAGCAATAAAATCATGAAAATACTGGAAATTTTAATATCTACTGTCTCACATAGGTGCGACCCTTTGCGTTTTTCGAAACGCCAATACCAGTATCGTATTTTCTATGGTTCAGAGTTACATGTTTAAATTTATGTTTTTTACTATTTTTTACTGTTTTATTATTCTTAGGCTGGGAAATACT
This sequence comes from Halocaridina rubra, assembly GCA_037179515.1. Lineage (NCBI taxonomy): Eukaryota > Metazoa > Arthropoda > Malacostraca > Decapoda > Atyidae > Halocaridina > Halocaridina rubra. Next base: position 108,010 of record JAXCGZ010013263.1, on the reverse strand, counting down.
TTTTTTTATCAATAAAATAATGAAAAAAAAATTCAATAAGATAATGAAAATACTGAAATTTTTAATATTTCCACATATCGTGGATTCTCGCATATACCCAGAAAAAAAAAGCTCGCCAAAAATACCCGCGATGCACTGAATTCGCTGTAGGTGAACGCGATATAGCGAGGGATTACTGTACTTTACGTTTTGAAGCATAATGGAATCTTTGTTTTTGAATGCTCATTTCTCAAAAAAATCGATTTCTAACAAATTTTCTGAACAAAACATGCTTTGTTTCTCAAATTTTGCCTTGGTTCTTGAAAAGACAAGCCATGAGACTTTTTTGGCTGTGAGGGCTGAGAGGGTGTCCATTATGCCATGACTACTGCATAGCGCAGATTGCCCAGATTTCCTTTGTCTTTTCCTGTACTATATTTCATTATGTTTTCAATAAATTGAGCAAAGTAACCCATCCTGAGGCCAATGAAGGTAGGTTATATTATCAAAGTGAAAAGGAAAATGGTAAGA
>JAXCGZ010013263.1:72500-102500 GCA_037179515.1 Halocaridina rubra | reverse complement strand
TATCAAATGTAAAGGTAGCCTTCAGGCACATGGACAAGGAAATGTTCAGAAATATTTATGTAACCTATGTGAGGCCAAAACTTGAATATGCAGCCCCCTTTTAGAATCTGCACTTGAAAAATCACATAGCTAAGCTTGAAAAAGTTCAAAGACATGCCACGAAACTGGTGCCAGAAATACACAATCTCAGTTATGATGAGAGGCTGAGGGAATTAGACTTACCACCACTCAAAGCTAGAAGATTGAGGGGGGATATGGTGACAGTCTTTAAATTCCTTCATGGTTATGATAGAGTGGATAGGGATCGATATTTTGATATGGCAGGCTCTAGAACTAGAGGTCACAGTTTGAAGCTTCGTAAGAAAACTTCTTTGCAGGATGTAAGGAAATGCTTTTTCAGTGTAAGAGCAGTTGATAATTGGAATTGACTAAGCAAGGAGGTAGTTAATGCTATCTCAATCCATAGTTTTAATGACAGGTATGATAAGTATCACTAAGTCTAAAATGGAACCGATCAGGAGACGGGAAGATACGAGCTTTGGGCTCTTTCCCGTAAACACAATTAGGTAATAACAATTAGGTAATCACAGAGCCCGAGTTAGTCTGAAGTCAGTACTTGCCGGAGGCAGAAGTTACGTACATAGTTAGCAACGTCCCCCCTAAGGGGGAGGGAATAGTGAATGACAGGAACTATAGGAATGAGAGCTTTGAGGTGGTGAATAGGTGCATACTCTAATAAATAACTTTAAAGAAGAGGATGCATTCTCCATTACTGACCTTGCTACCTATACTACATAGATAGTGTAAGAAAAACACTATCTGTGATTGGTGGCAGCTTTATGATGCATCCACGCTGTTACCACAATGAAGAGACAAGATAAAAAAAGAATAATGAATACAGAAGAAACAAATATAAAAAATAATCTCTGGAATAAATGTTCGAATGTTGAGAAACATTTAGCTGCTTAGAAGCAGCGAGTCAGCGACGTCGAGGGAGAAAGCCTCAGCTCCGACAGCATCAAGTTATCAGAACCAGTCACTCCTTTCCCCCGTCCCCATATTGGCAAGGCCCTCGCAGTAAAAATTGTCCCATGCGGCCTCCACGTACACCACCGTCACAGTGCGCCGCACTGTGGCCAGCGCTTTGAGAGAAAATGCCCCAACAAGAAGCTATTTGTTGCCGGATCCAACCAAGAAGATGGCGATTCATCGATTTTACGAGAGAGATGGATGACGTTGTTGGGACATTCTTCAAACAGCATCCCAAAATAGCTAAGTATTTGTGATCTGTATCCAGTGAGTAATGGACCATTATTAAAAGAAACTGAGGTCAGCTGACTCTGCCATTTTACTTGTAGTGATGCTTTGACTCAGCCACCCTGCATCTAAAAGGGAGTATGGCTCTAGTAAATTAATGAAAGTAGAGTTTCTGTACCCATTACTAACATGGTAAATTTGTACTAATAGCTATAAGCAGTAATAACCTCCATTTTTTTACAATTTGAATAATATAACGAGTAATTGCGTTTGAAGGGTGTTCAGTTTATTTGTATTAATGCCTAAGTTGATTATTAAACAGGCAAATGTATTGATTTTAATTGAAAAAGATTTAATGTACGTGTAAAATAATTTTTATATTAATTTCTTAAAGCAAAGGAAATCGAGTGGGAAATATCCTTACACCTGCTTTCAAGGTTCTTTCTTGTTTTCGCGGGTGGTATGTTTAGCGAGTGAAAGGCAGGAATGACCAATCGTTCTTCCAACGATTTTTTATATTAACATACGTGTATGACATATCCTTTTGAAGAATAAGAAACTTTTGTGATATTACTAAGATATTTACTGTTTAAAACAGCGAGTTTTATTTTCGCATTATGCAGGCAGAAAAGGAGTCAAGTGATTGTGCTGTGATAGGGGGATTTTCATGTAGGGGGGACATAGGACTGGTGGCGCGGTCAGGCGACCTCCGGGTCGAAAGCAGTTTCACACACCCACTCCTTCAGAGTGACGGGGGAGGGAAACCACGCGTGGTACATAGAGAAGCGAAGAAGGGAAGTATACAGAGAGAAAGGGGGTGAGTGTTTTGAAAGTGGCAAGTGCGGGAGAGAATGGGTGTGACTGATTGGGGGTATCATGTGGGGGAAATGCTTATGAGTGGAATTGCGGGAAAGTCCGTTGGGGGGCAAGATGGGGATACAGTCTGTGAGGATTCTTCCCCTGCTTCACCGTGTCTTAATACAGGCCATATGATCGTTAGTTTAATGGGGGGTGAGGTAGATGTTGCGATGTCTATTCAGAGATATTTTTGAGTCAACGTCATTTTCCACCTGCCGAGGTATGGCCATGATGCAAATTTTATTTCATTTTTGTTTTGTTACCTACTCCACCAAGGAGATTATTATTCAATTTTCTAGAATTCCAAGATGGATATTGCGTGATAAGGACGTGAATCTCTGAATGATTCTTTATTTTTCTTTCTAGCTGCAAAATATACATTATTTGTTCAAAAGAATATCTTAAATAGATAAAATAAAACTTTGAAAGTTTTAGCCATGATAATGTATGTCAAAACTATTTCAGCTTGGTCATGAAGAAGGGAGTGTAAATTCACAAGAAATTACAACAAGAATGTCAAACAGCCTTTTCCTGTATTTGAAAGAGACGAAATTGATCCAGAAACCAAAGAGACAGGGGAGGAACAACACCTACATGCAAAACTCCCTGCAAAAGCTAGCCATTTGAAGTCCAAAAGACAGATATTGAACAGTATTTTTGGGTAGGAAAGGGAAGGAGAGTAAAAAAGAAGGTAGTTTACCTACCCGATCGTAAGTATGAAAAGGAGGAAAAATATATAACTCCCCCCTGTCTCCTGAGGTAATTCTGTTGAATAGTCACTCGAAAAAATTAAATTTGAGATAGTAGAAGAATATATATATATATATATATATATATATATATATATATATATATATATATATATATATATATATATATATATATATATATATATATATATATATATATATATATATATATATATATATATATATATATATATATATATATATATATATATATATATATATATAGAACTAGAGGTCATAGTTTGAAGCTTGGTAAGAAAACTTCTCTGCAGGATGTAAGGAAATACTTTTTCAGTGTAAGAGTAGTTGATAATTGGAATTGGCTAAGCGAGGAGGTAGTTAATGCGATCTCAATCCATAGTTTTAAGGACAGGTATGATAAGTATCACTAAGTATAAAATGTAACCAATCAGGAGACGGGAAGATTCGAGCTTTGGGCTCTTTCCCGTAAACACAATTAGGTAATCACAATTAGGTAATCACATGGCTTCAGAGAAGGTAGATCAACAGTAACAAACTTATTAGAATTTTATGATGAGGTAAGCCGAATCTTACAGGAAAGAGAGGGCTGGGCAGATTGCATATTCCTAGACTTCCAGAAAGCGTTTGACACTGTTCAACATGGGAGACTTATTAGGAAGCTGCAATCAATGGCTACAATAGGTGGAAATGTTTTGGAATGGATAAAAACTTACTTAGAAGGAAGGGAACAGAGGGTTAGAGTAAGACACTCAGTGTCTGAATGGAGAAGAGTTAGTAGTGGAGTTCCACAGGGTTCAGTTTTAGGGCCACTTTTGTTCCTTGTATATGTAAATGACCTACCAGAGTCTGTAAATTCATTCATGAATATGTTTGCAGATGATACAAAGATTGTGAAGAAAGTAAAAAACGAGAACACTGGTAGAGAACTTCAGGAGGATCTAAATAATCTGCATGAGTGGTCAGAAAAGTGGCTAATGAAATTCAATACTTCAAAATGTAAGGTAATGAGAATGGGTACAAGTGCAAGAAGGCCCAAGCTTGACTACTCGGTGGCTGGAGTACAACTTCAAGAGACAGAAAATGAGAGAGATCTAGGAGTAAACATACTGGCAGATTTGTCTCCAGAAATACATATAAATGGCATAGTAAGGGGAGCACATGCATTCTTATCAAATGTAAGGGTAGCCTTCAGGCACATGGACAAGGAAATGTTCAGAAATATTTATGTAACCTATGTGAGGCCAAAACTCGAATATGCAGCCCCCTTTTGGAATCCGCACTTGAAAAAGCACATAGCTAAGCTTGAAAAAGTTCAAAGACATGCCACGAAACTGGTGCCAAAAATACGCAATCTCAGTTATGATGAGAGGCTGAGGGAATTAGACTTACCATCACTCGAAGCTGGAAGAGTGAGGGGGGATATGGTGACAGTCTTTAAATTCCTTCATGGTTATAATGGAGTGGATAGGGATCGATATTTTGATATGGCTGGCTCTAGAACTAGAGGTCATAGTTTGAAACTTGGTAAGAAAACTTCTTTGCAGGATGTAAGGAAATACTTTTTCAGTGTAAGAGTAGTTGATAATTGGAATTGGCTAAGCGAGGAGGTAGTTAATGCTATCTCAATCCATAGTTTTAAGGACAGGTATGATAAGTATCACTAAGTATAAAATGGAACCGATCAGGAGACGGGAAGATACGAGCTTTGGGCTCTTTCCCGTAAACACAATTAGGTAATCACAATTAGGTAATCACATACTACTATATATATATATATATATATATATATATATATATATATATATATATATATATATATATATATATATATATATAATATATATATATATATAATTTTTCATGTGCAACTCCTTAAGAGATTATGAAACTTAAGCAAAGTTCATTCATTAATGTTGCAAATGAAATATTATTTTTAATTTTGTTACTGCAAACAGGGAGACTAACTTTTCATATTTTTTCAGATACACGTTTTATATATATATATATATATATATATATATATATATATATATATATATATATATATATATATATATATATATATATATATATATATATATATATATATATATATATTTTTTTTTTTTTTTTTTTTTTTTTTTTTTTTTTTGTGATGAAACATCTTTAATATCTTTATCCCTTTGATATATTATAATTAAAGAGTTTGAAAGACTTCTCTAGTGTTAATTAATGTTGATTACTATCATTGTCATGAAATTTATAATTACAAATGAGCTAATTAAGATAATCGTAATTTTGTTGATAGGAGTAGAGATGAATAAATAAAAATAAGAAATTTCTCTTGAGGTATGAGCTGTAGTGTAAAATATTGTTCATTTACAATTCTAGTTAAGCTTTCAAGAGTTTCATATTTTATTAAATGTAATTATCACATATGACAGTAGTATTTTGTATGCTTCGACTCGACCCTCTGATTTATAGAAAGAGAAGAGATTGTCATAATAGACAAGGATGTGTATGTTCAATTCAGTAAAGTCCTTTGCAATGTTAAACAGAAAAAGAATGGATTTATGCTTCGGTGTTTCTTCATTTGTTTTTATTCTTTTTTAGACCTTAGAAAATGGTTGCAGTTGCGCTCTGTCCCCTTGTATAGTTGGGCAGGAAGTCAAGTCATAAAAAAGGGCCCTATAAGCGAAATTTATAGGTTTTTTTTTATTTTGAAGAAATATATAGTCTCTCTCTCTCTCTCTCTCTCTCTCTCTCTCTCTCTCTCTCTCTCTCTCTCTCTCTCTCTCTCTCTCTCTCTCTCTCTCTCTTTACCCTTTACATACAGAACTATGTTATTTCTCTATGTTGACAGAGTTTTATAATCATTGATTCTCTTTAGATTCCTTTGCAAATTTGCTAGGTGATAAATGTGCCCAAGTTTTATTTGAGTTGATAAGTTTTTGCATGCTGATATTGCATAAATACTGATAAGACATAAGTTGAACTGATTATTATATAAGTTTTTCTGCCACATATTGCAACTGTTTTAGAAAACAGATAAAGCTCCCACTGACAAATTGGGCAACCAGAAGGTTGATGACTATGCTCCTCTATCTATCTATCTATCTATCTATCTATCTATATATATATATATATATATATATATATATATATATATATATATATATATATATATATATATATATATATATATATATATATATATATATATATATATATATATATATATATATATATATTATAACTGCAGGAATTCGAATAGTAAAAGAGACTATGTTAAAATGAGCATTATTATTAAATATAAGTATAGAACTCTGTTCTTACTTCAAAATGCCAGTCTCAATTGTATATATACTGCTATTCCTGATTTCGTATTTTTATCTCATTTTTTTATTATTCTTATTATGATCATGATTACTAGTATTGTTATTATTATGTTGGCTGTTATTGTGCTATCACTCCATGGCCTTTTACATAATTATTATTTTAGTAAATGCTATCAGCAGTAACAAAATTATATGTATTTTTTATCTTGAATTCATGCTTTTATGTTACTGTAGTCACTGCTAATAAAAAATATTTCTTTAGTGGCTGTTCTCAGCATTTCATGACTTTTCTTTTTGATATCTATAGTATACTAATGTTATGTATCAGTTACTCAGCTAAGTCCTAAGAGTCTTGGAATAATAATCTAATGGTGTAGACACATACTTTCAATTACCACCCTATTTCCAGGCAGCCCCGACCTGCAATTTGAGATTCTATTTTCACAAACTACATAGTCCCTTTTATCCATTGGAGAGATTGCAAGCGCCTGCAGATGCAGGGAGGCAAAGTATACCCTCTGAATGCAGACAAAAGGCCTTTGTTTGTATGCAGATGTCATATGTATTCTTTCTGCAATTGTACTAGCGACATTAGGCCCTAATTTCCGGCCCTAGAATCTACTCCAGGCTATGTTCGTATTTTTCAGCTAGTGGAGGGAGATTGCGCCTCCACGAGGAGGTGGCATGAGAGGTGGTCATAGGACCACCTCAAAAGCCACAGAAACGTGGGGGAGGGGTTTCCTGCAGATGCATCAAAGCCCTTCCATTGTCCAGCCCGTCTCCAGATCAAAAGAGGATTTGGGTATATCGTCACAACCCAGACCTACCTCAAAGAGTTAGGTGGGGGGCCCGGGAAATTAGACTTTGGGGAATCCCAAGACCTAGCAATGATGGGTAACCGAGGGGCTGGGGAAATGAAAATCCCCAAAAATTAAAAATAAAGAGGGGAAAAATCCCCATACATATAAAAAATTTAGTGACAATGAAGAAAAGGGTATGGAAAATCCCTTAATTAAGAAAGTTAAATAATTAAAAAGTATTTTTCCCCACGTATTCGAACTGATAAAGATAAAGAAAGAAAATGGCCCCACCGTCTTTGACAACGATTGGTGGAAGAACAAATATTGTAAACTTTTTTTTTATGTTAAGAATAGACGTAGAAACCTCAAAACCTCCCTTAGATTTAAGTTTATTAGAATAAGTGTCATTGATGAATTGTGCATGTTGAATTCTATTTTTTTTCTCACTATAATGTGTGTTAAATGTTACAATTTGCAAAAATCATACTCAACTATATTTTATATTATTTAAGTAACGTAATTGTGATGTTAAGTTTTTCTGTTTAACTATTATCATTGTTTTAAGTCATGATTCAATATTTGCAGATCATATCCAACTGTATTTTATATTATGTAAGTAAAGTAATTATGTTCATTGAGTTCTCCTATAATTTTGTCCTTGAATAGTTATGACATAATGTAATTGTGAATATTTTTAACTCTTTTCACACCATGACAAATGTTTTGTTTTAGTAAGTAATTGCATATATCATGTCCAAATGTATTGTGTACTGTTTGAGTAATGTAACAGCTTAATTAGCTTTGTTCTTAAATAATTTTGTCAGTGCTTACTAGCTATATATTGCAATTGTGAATACTTACTTTTGATTATTTTACTTTAATTACAATGCTTATTATAAGGAACATATTTTTCTTTTGTCAGTTTTTTGCATAGTAATTTTGATATGCCTGTAATCTGATTAGATGATTATATGACATTGTAATAGTTTCATAAGTTAGTTCGTTAGATAGTTCTGCCCTGTTTTTTTTGTAAAATAATGATAGTTGAAAAAATTATTAGGCTCTCATGAAAGTAGTTATGCTTAGTCCGAAATATTGGAAATATTTCAGAGTGGTGGTGGGGGGTGTCGTATGGCATTTCATAGATGCTTATAGCCTCGTACGGCATTACATAGATGCCTTTTGCCGCCAGAGGGCAGAGAGAGCACTCAAATACCCGCCGCCACCAGGACTGGCATACAGAGCCCCAGTTAATCTGAAGTCAGTACTTGCCGGGGCAGAAGTTACGTCCATAGTTAGCAACCTCCCCCTAAGGGGGAGGGAATAATGAGTGACAGGAACAATAGGAATGGGAGCTTTGAGGTGGTAAATAAGTGCATACTCTAATAAATAACTTTAAAGAAGAGGATGCATTCTCCATTACCGACCTCGCTACCTATACTACATAGATAGTGTAAGAAAAACACTATTCGTCATATTATTATTATTATTATTATTATTATTATTATTATTATTATTATTATTATTATTATTATTATTATTATTATTATATCTACCACAACAGCTACTACTATGTTGGCTTCTGCTAATAATAATAATAATAATAATAATAATAATAATAATAATAATAATAATAATAATAATAAAAATAATAATAATAATAGTAATAATAATAATAATAAAAATAATAATAATGATAATAATAATAATAATAATGGATTCGGTTTACGTCACGAATTCCCTTTTCTACTAAGGGCTAGGACGGTTGCCTTCTTACGAAGGACTTGTTTTGGCAAATGTAATCGTTACCCTGAGTGTATGCCCTTACTAACCTCAGTCCGTGATGGGCCGTGAACCCTCAACCTGCCGCCTCAGAGTCGCAGACACTACCATTTTGCCACGGTGACTACTATAATAATAATAATAATAATAATAATAGATAATAATAATAATAATAATTTCTACTTTCATGCTCCAACATATGATATGAATACTGTATGAAAAACAGTAAAAACTATCTAAAACATCTATAATTAATAATTTTCATTTTAGCCCCTTTCTTAACTAACCTAACTCACCTAACCAAATCTACTCCAGTTATTATAATGCAATTTATGAGTATATTTCCCAACTAGAGGTATGTAGTAAACATTTACAATTATAATAATAATAATAATACAAGGGGTTCTTAGTTTACGTTGTCCTCGAGTTACGATGTTTCGTGGTTATGATGCATCTCCCATTAATTATTTTGCTTCCATTTTTTATAATTTTTTACCTGTATTATGTCTCCCAAGTGTAAAGCAGATTCTTCTGATGGCAATGCTTTGAAGAAAAGGAAAGCCATCACCCTGGAAACGTAATTAGAGATAATGAAAAGCATGGAAAAGGGAGAAACTTTACTACTGACTTAGGATAGGTGGGTGAAGTTGGTGCTTATTCAGGCGAGTTCCGACTTACACTGAAAATAGGATTACGTTGTGTTTCAGGAACGGAACTCTGACTTAAGTCGAAGACCCCCTGTAATATTAATAATAATAATAATATTAAATGAAACATAGAAAATATAAGTAACTGGTTATCAGCTTGAGTTGGTTGGCAGCATGGCTGTTGATCTTTTAAAATTCTTTGACTATGAATGAAACTGGGCAGCTGTAGGACAGCCACTTTTATGTTCCATTTTATTATTATTTTTCTATTATTATTATTTTATTATTATATTTTATATTATTATTATTATTATTATTATTATTATTATTATTATTATTATTCTTAGAATCTTTATTATTCCCGATATGGGTAACTGGTAACGCTTGCGACTTTGATTCATCTGCTCATCGGTTCGAGACTCACCACAGCCTGAGGTTAGATTAGGCATTCACTCAAGGTAATGATCACACTACCAAAACCAAAGCTTTTCGAAAGGAAGCACTGCCCTAGCTGTAAGAAAACTAGATCATCATCATCATCTCTATTATATATTATTATTATTATTATTATTATTATTATTATTATTATTATTATATGTCGCGAGAGTCGACTAAATAAAGTGGGATGAGGGGACTGAGAATCCCCTCCTCTGTATTTTCTTTTCCTAAAGAGTCAGAACATTTGCCTTGACTCAGCCACTCCCCTTATAAGAGGAAAAATGGCTCATGTATGTATTTATGTATTATTATTATTAGTAGCAGTAGTAGTAGTAGTAGTAGTAAAATTATTATTATGATTATTATTATTATTATTATTATTATTATTATTATTATTATTATTATTATTATTATTACATTCAACTTTTTCTAACTTCTGCTTTCAAAAACTACTTCCTCAATGTTTTAAAATACAACAACTACTACTACTACTACTACCGCCACTAATGATTTAATGAAAATTTTATTAATATAAAAAATAAAGTACAAATGAAAAACAAGCATAACCTATATATAAGAATGATTATTAAACAAATTATTAAAAGTTAATAAAAAAAATATGCACTAATATTTTGATATACTGTATATATATAAATTTTTTACGCTGTATGTGTCATTATTATTCCCCATTTGGGGAGTGGACACAGATGAATTGCAGCTGGGGAATTAAGATTGGATACCCTTCCTATATCCACGTCGTGGTCTCGGACATGAGTTCATCACTTGTTGAGTCAGGCATTCTGCCCGTTATTCTATCTGAATCCTAATACAGTATATATCTATAAAAATGGAAATGGTAATTTTATGATAAGTAAATTTACAAACGGTTAAATAACTTCAACATTTTGTAAAAATAATAATTAGAATGGAATTAATAATATTACTTATGACACGTTTGTTCAATAAAGCAAGTTTGATAGGTTTGGGGAAGGGACTGAGGCTGAGTACAATAGTGCTTCCATGAAACATGTCGAGACAAGATATGATTTTTTTTTCCATAGAGGTTTAAGGGATTTGTTTTTATTAAAGAATCCAATAAATATATATTAAGAACGAGAATAAACTGTATGTGTTTCGTGTATAAAGTGTGAGTTCAATAAAAATAAAGCAATGTACAGAGAGGAGAGAGAGATGATATTATTTTATATAGGATTAGGGAAATATTGTTTAAATATTCCTTAAATAAATTACAAAGGCAAGTATTCAATGTATATTTCATGTACAAGGTATAAGTCTAATGTAAATAAAGTTTGAGAGACATAGAGAGAGATCTAAAAACGTGGCTGTTTATATTATCTTTGATCAGAATACTGAGTGTCAGAGCAAATACATAGATAGGTTAGATAGGTTTGGTTCGTTAGAGAAGAGTAAGAACCACCATTTTTGTTGCTTACTTCATTAATAATAATTACTGATAACCGTATAATGAGAATGAATATACTGTATAAAAAAGGAACGTTAATGGTAATTTTACCTAACATAAATTAAAATAAATATTTGTATTAATGAATTGAATAGAGTGAATAGTGTTGCAGTTTATCATTAATAAAAATAAAATTCGCTTATTATATTAGAACAAAAGACTTATAAAGAAAAGTATTGTAATAGGGAGTACATCACTGATTAAAGTTATATAACTTTTTTTTTCGGAATTAGTATGAGTTGTCATAACTGATTAACGTTATATAAATGTGTGTGGGTTTTTTTTACCGGAATTATTATGTTATTTGTATTAATACAAAATCACTAACATTGACATCTTTCGTTATTACAAAATGTCTTTTTTATTTATTAGAGTAGATATACGCCCTATGTCATATTGTAAATGAAACTCGATATAAAACAAATCAAAATTATTTTGTGTAAAAAATATATAATCTAAACTATTTCATTAAATTCTCAAATAAACTACTTTAAAACCGTATTGTGTGCCATGCATTTTTCGTTTATTATAACTCAAAAATGATAAAAGTAAAATCGCATTTAATGTATTTGAAAAATCTGGCATTACAATACTCAAAATTTTGTTATTGAAGGTTTATTACTAATACATTTTCATATTATACCTAGCTGTTGTGTAAATTAACGTGTGTATATATATATATATATATATATATATATATATATATATATATATATATATATATATATATATATATATATATATATATATATATATATATATATATATATATATATATATATATATATATATATATATATATATATATATATATATATATATATATATATTACTGTATATACAATTCTAAACTGACATGAATTATTTATTTATTCATTGAGTGCATTGATATTAATACGATATTACTTTTCATTGAAATTATGTACATACTAAATTTCATTTAGTTTTAATTTTATCACATTGTGTATAGTTTACAATTACACAGAATGTTCTTTTAATATAAGCCTGAGAATATGCTACAGTATTACCAAAATGAAATAATTTCATACTTATTTTTAGCATGGTTTATACACTCTACATTGTCACATTTTGTTTTTTAGTAATTACAACGAAAATAAACCTTCATAACCAAAAAATAATATATTTAGATGTTACATGAACATATCAAACAATTTAGGTATACTGAGGATTATTTTCTTAAGTAATTGCCTTGAATATACACAATTAGTACAAATTATAATAATTTTAGTAAAAGACGTGAAAAAATTAATACATAATCTATTTCCCTCAAATGATGACACTGACAAGAAGAATTCATGACCAAAATAAAATAATAATTCTAGTAAAATAAATGTGAGAATCACTACAGTAAAAAAAATATGTTTAGAAACATTAATATTACTCTCGCCACCCTAAGCAGTTGGGGATCAGCATAGGGTAGCCAGAAGGCCATCTCTCGTTCTGTCTTACAACTTATTTTAAGGGTGCAATTGGGAGAAATCAGACAAATTTCGCAACCAGACATATACTACGGGAGGTAAAGTATATAAGAGAAGTGGAATATGTATTTCATATGTATTTTTAATGTATGAATTTGTTTAAGAGCTAAATGAGCATATTTCTTGGTTTGGACCCTATGCTGTCCGCCATGTCGTGGTCGGGAGCATGACATGGCGTGATCATTCTCATTATTATTTATTTCAGTCATTTTCCATATACTATCAATCATTATTCAATTATCATCAGTAATTTGGGAAAATTATTGGGTTAATAGGATAGAAAGAGTAAATTATTTTAATATTTTTGTTAACTAGTTCATCATGTTTGTTACATCCGATTTTTTGTTTGTTTACGATGTTTCGTCTTGAATTTTGAGATAGGAATTGACGTATGCATGACGCAACGTTAAAAACTCATGTTAAACAAACAAACAAACAAACTTTATTTCCATTTCAATACAATGGGTATTCGTCAGCCAGGGCAAGCCCCAACCCCCCACTGTGGTGTCCAACCACAGCAGTTCCTGCCCGTAAACAGCTTAAACTCTCGGTCTTGGACGGGAACCGATCTTTCGACCTCGTAAATGCGAAGCCAGCGCGTTACCACTGTACTAGCCAGCAGGTTAGGTTAAGGTTAATGGTTATGGTTTGAGTAATATTCCACCAAAAATGCAGTTACATGGTTTTCAATTTGTTATGAGAAGGAAAAGGCGAAAAAAAAAATCCTACGAAAAATGCAGAGACCCACTAGTTAGGTTAGGTTTAGGTTATTGGTTATTGTTCGAGTAATGTTGAACAAAAATTGCACAATTACACATTTTTCGATATTTTGTAGAGGACAGAAAGCGATAAATTATTTTTTCCTTGGAAAAAAAATGCATATCTACCCACTATCTTTGAAGTAAGAAAAGTCCATGAACCCCTTTAACACAAGTCCTGTTAGGTTAGGTTGATGTTATTGGTTAAAGACTTGACTAATAATTCGCAAAAACTACACAGTGTTCGACTATTTTTGTAAAGGATAGATGGTGATAATTAGTTTTTCTCGCAAAAAAAAAAAAAATATAGAAACCTGCCAACATTCAAGTATTTAGAAATGCCTGAAGATCTGCTGTGAAGTAACTCTTATAGGTTAAGTTAAGGTTATAGGTAAAACTTTCGGTATAATTGCTCTCAAATGACACATGGGATTGTTAGGTTAAAATGTGTTTTTCTTTTAAAGAAAACCCGCCAGCAAATACTCTCAACTGTATCTAACCAAATCTGTGTCGTGTAATAGAATAGTTTCAATTTTTCTCATTTATAAATAGCAGAGGGGTCGGAAAGAATGAAAAATTAGTATTCCCAAATCACCCAATACTTTAGAAATCAAAGACCATAACTGATTTGGCCATTGAAATGTACATAAAACCCAGTACTCATATAACAGAGTTTGGTACTAGTAAAAATTACTCGATGTTAGGTTAGGTTAAGGTGTTCTCCAAGGTGCTATGAAGTAAAATAAAAAGAACTTCATATTCATCAATCTATGATATGAATACTGTATGAAAAACAGTAAAAATAATAACATTGAACTAGGTGAAGTAATATATTGTGTCAATTTATCTCAAGTGCTATGAAGTTACTTGCAAAATAAGTCTTAAAATTGAACTTGGTACGAATTTATATATTCTATATGTGTATTGTTGGGATAAGTTTAGTATAAGAATTATGAGCTATTTTATTGAAATCTCATAATCGCATTGATGATGCGGGACAAGGGGATTTCTTGCACCTGCTAGCTCAGTGAACTATATTAACTGCCGAGAGGAGGTTGCCATGTGTTGAAGCGGTGGGGGTAAAGCAGCTGCGGCTGTCGGGTCTCACTGTAGAACATCTGGATGCCTACCATGTGGATGATCCAAGTATAGTGGTAGAGGGGGAATTGTGGCAATCCTTCTTTACCAAGGAGCTAAGAGGAGTAATTGAGGTATGTGTGGATTGTGGTGAATGCGTGTTTCTTTCTTGGCCACCTCCTTTACAAGGGGGCATGTGGTCATGTTTATAGATAGATTTTAATAGATGTGAAGTTTTAATTGTGTATCCATTTAATCTTTTTTTATAATTGTAGAATCCAGCCACTGGGGGAGCAATTCAGCTTTGCTCGTATCTCAAGCCCAGATGAAAGGAAGAGTTATTGCCAGATAGGGCTTAGGGCTATGAAATTATGAGCCAGTACCAAACATAAGCCCATTAAGAAACAGGAAGAATTACCTATGAAGAAAACCTTCTGATTAATGTATATATAAATAATAACATATTTTAGGTCTATCAATGTAATGACTAGAAATTTAGCATCATATGTACCAAAGTTTGGTGAAATAACATCCAGAATTAGTGTACTTGTTTCCTCATTTGGGCTGCCATTTTTACTTGTGTACTCGATATGCTTGCTGAGTTTGGTACATGGTCAAGTACAATTTTCATATTTCCACCACAATTTGAACCATGTAATTTTCAATTGCATGTTCTTGAACTACTGGTAGAAGAAAATTTTTTTTACCTTTAAGGTTTAAGAAGTTTTCATAGTTTGAAATATTGCATTTAGGATTTGTGATATACAGACGAGCCTCTACTTACGAACATTCAACGTACAAACATCCCATGAAACGAACATGCAGCCTACTATTATTATGCAGCAATTTATGAATAGTACCAGCATTTCAAGAAACGTGCAAACTTGCATCATGTGTCTTTAGGATAAGAAAACATATGTATTATGTTCTAACACAACTTTATTATGTTACCTACATGATGTAAGAATGTTTGTACACCCAATACTCTACTGTACGTACAAGATATCAACGTACAACAATTCAAGATACAAAGGGCCGTTTGGGACGTGACTTGTTCGTAAGTAGGGGAGTGTCTGTAAACACAATGATTTGGGTATTTAGCTATATGTTAGTCCATATTCATTAATTCTTGGATTGGCTAGAAGAAATTCCTTCCTCATATTCCCATGAATTCCTCCTTCATCTTCCCTGTGTATCATAAGTGATCATAAGGATTATGGTAAGAGGGGACTTGGCAGTTCCTCTTTTCATGTTTTTTTTATTTTTTATCTGAAATCATGAGGAGGAAAGGACACGCATACTTGGGTGTAGTTGTCATATATTTTTTTTCTTTTTATATATGCTGACCACCTGCTGTTTCTTCAGAACATGGTGCAGTGTTGAAAGATATTACAGTACATTATATTCTGATGCTTACCGTTAAAAAGTCTTTAGTAGGAAATAACGTGTCCTTGTTGTTTATGAGATATGTAATGGAAAAGTGTTGATACATTATTTTCCAATATGATATTGTTATTTTAATTATGCACATGCATCTCTAATATTGTTAATTTAGACCTTGTTGGTCATTTGAATGCAAAAGCTTATCTTCAGCTCATAGGTTTCTTTGGATTTTAGTAATACTTTTAGTTCATTTTACTTTCAGGTTTGAAATTGTGGCAACATTTATGGAGAGCCAATACTGGTCAGCTATTATCCAATAGTTTATTTAGTTTTGTCTTTAAATTATGAACAGAGTTTTTCCTCGTCCTCAATACACAACGTTTAGATATATGCGGCAATATTGAAATATGGGTTATGAAATTAAGCCCTTACATTTTTTGCATGCAGATTTAGCTTGTAATTCCTTGTCCTAATCTGTATATACCGAGATTATGTACTGTAAGTTTCTTTTTACTAGTACAACTTTGTAATTGTAAACTAATCACAGTGCTGGAACAATTATATGTCATTTGAAAATATAAGCTAAATATAAATAATACTTTTTTAAGTTTTAATGACTGTTGCTCTTAGAACCCATTTTTGAAAATGCAAGAGATCAAAGCAAAGAGTTTGCCAGTCAAGAATTATAATCCACTGAAAAGAGGAGCAATTGAAGATGACATTGATGACGAGTGGATGCCTAGTGCTTACATGAATACAGTCCAGAACCTGAATGAATCTGGAAATGATAGTGACAGAGACAAAAGAAATGAGTGTCCCTTGTGCCAAAAACTATTCAGTCGGAATGCTGCACTGTTATGTCATATAAAGCAGAATCATAGTTATATGCTGCAAAATGATCAAGAAAAAGATTATACTCTGGCCTCTTTGAAAAAAGAAGTACTTAAATGGAAAAATAACCAAAAAGGAGGCAAAAGCCAAGCTAAATTCCAAAAATCACGTCCATGTGCCAAGTCTCTCGGCTCTGAGAAAGATAGCGGTAATGAGTCAAGTCGTCAGAGTAGCGAAAGTAATTGTCAGGAGGAGTTTGTGAATGATTTTTGTGTTATTGGAGGTACTGCTAATAGTGTTGGCAAATCATCATTTACAAGCCTGTTACTGAGTAACGAAGAGCTACTTGATCCTGACGAAAGTTTTTCTGTGATAAGAAAGACGTCAAAGAAAAAAGTAAAAAATAATGTCAAGAAAAAAGAAAGTAAATCTAGACCTATTGTCGAAAAAGTTTTGGAGAAGAAAATACCCATAATGCCTCGTAAACCTTCGACATCAGTGTCGCTGGATCTGAGCATAGACTACAGTGCTGAGGAATCCAAAACACTGGAGTGTTTCATATGCCATACACGTTTCTCAAACTCAAAGTTGTTAACGTATCACCATATGAAGAACCACATGACCAGTGACTGCTACCAGTGCTCCATGTGTGGGAGTGTTTACTATAATAAAGCTCTGTTTAGAAAGCATTGTAGTGTGCACCAAAAGAATGGTAAATAAAAATTGGAAGTTATATAGATTAGCATTGGCTTTATCTAGTATATTATGTATTGCATGCATATGTTACTTCCAAGATGAAAGTGTAATAATTTTCTTTCAGACTTTTTGATTTTTTCTTCCTCTGATGTGGTCACCCTGTTGGTAAGAGAAGGTCCTACAAGCAGAAATGAAAATACTTTACATTTGTTTCTTATTATACAGTGTATTACTGTATCCACATGTAATGTTATTTGCTTCATTCTAATAGTTATATTGTATTTGAATATACATCTTCATATAAGCCCTGATTTTTTTGTATATTATGTCTGCTTACTTTTCATAGTAAACTATTAATGTTTGATCAGTTAGCTTAAAGCCTTAGTGTTTTATTTCATTAAATATTGTTTTTAAATATTTTTGTTATTTTTTTAATATATTAAGCACATTTGTCTTTAAGAATAGAATATGATCGAACATAACTCCTCTACATATTGTGAATTTTTTGTCAAAATAATGTTTTTCCATTATTCAATGTAAACCCCCCAAAAAATAATTTCAGTTGTAAATACTAGTTTTCTTTTACAGTATATGTTTGCAGTTTAGGTCTTCCTCCTTAATATGAAGTGTATATTTGCATGCGATGGTGGAGAAAGAATTCTACGTGCGTATTCCTCCGTGTCATTGGGATACTGCAGTAGCAGAGTGCTTAGAGCACCCCTCCCAGCAGGTGGCAGACCTGTGATCGACCCCTTCACAAAGCTTTAGGAAGGTCATCTAGCCTTGATTCCCCAGCTCGAACTTTTCTGTGTACCCCATAATGAGGATAAAAACTGACATAAAACAGAAGACAGTAACATTCCTGCATGTCATAAGCTGACTGAATGGAATAGAGGGTTAAAGGGCTAGTGAATTCTTCCTGCCTGTCGTCTTGAATCTTATTTCCTTGGTCTTAATAATCTGGTAAAAGGAGTGAGGCTATGTATAGCATTAACACCTGCAATCTCCCCCTTTCCTTCAATGAAATCTGTATTGTTGACCAGAAAAATATTGGGAGATATTTTTGTATAGACAATCATAATGTTTTTCACTGGATAATTACATGACTGGAAGTTGATAGGTGAGCAAATGGAGATGGTGACGTGATTCTGTAAGATATGTGAGCTGCGAATTATAATTCATTTACTCAGTTTTATATTTTGTTGAAATCAAAACGTTTGTAATAATTTCAGGTCCTTGATACTGTTAAAGTTTAGAATTATAAAATTACAATGTTTTTCTTACTTAAGAGATGAGTTATCTTTGTGAGTGTCTTGATCATAGCTAAACTGTGTAAAATATTTTCATGGTTTTCCCATATTATGACCTTTCCCTCACATCCCAAACTCTGGCACTGTATGATTGTTTTTATTCTCTATTATATTATTTTCTATCTATATACCAGAGCCATAATTCCCCCTATAAGGGGGATGGCTGAGTCAGAGTAAAAACTTGACTTTTTTTTTAGTAGAAAATACAAAGAAGGGGATTCTCATGCCCCTCACTTTGCATGATTTATTTGACTTTTACGACATGGAGGAGGTATTTTTACTCCCTCTCATAAAGAATTATACTATTTTACCTGGCATAAAGTAGGTGGGGTACGTGTTGGTATATGCCAGAATATGATACACTCAACCCTCGATTTAATGGACAAATGGGAACCTGTTCCGTAAAATCTAATTGTCCGTTGTTTTCAGAGGGGGGTCTTTAGTGGCAACAGTTACATTATGTAAAGAAAAGGAATAATACTTTTAATCAAGCAAAACATCCAGTGTGAATATATTAAATACATCTAAAATGTAAACACAGTACTATAATAATATAAAAACTATAATACAGTACTGTAATAAAATACAATCAGACTTACCTGTAATTTGGATGGTGATCAGGTGTTCTTAATATGCTGTGATCATAGCAGTGGGGGTTCAAAAATTTTTTCCGAGTCATTGGAACTTTCCAGCTGTAATGATGCCGAGCAAAGATGTAATGGTGTTCTGGATTTTTTTGTTCACTGAATCAAGATCCATTATATCGACTGTTGAGTATACTTTATTTCAACTTCTCGTTTCTCTAAATTGTGACCACTTTGCTGTATTTTCACAGTGATAGTGTAGAAATTATTATTGTGTTATTGTTTTCATACTAGGCAAAGCATTCTGCTTATAATGACTGGGTGGCAACAACTGTAGCAAAAGAATCAAGACTGTATTGGTTTGCTATAACCAATCCAGTCTCATCTGTTCAAGTAGTTGTTTTGCAACAGAAAATTTATAAATAGAGGATTATTTTATAATTATTACCGCTATTGTCTAGAGGAGCAAAGGGTTGGCAATACTCTACCGATTAAAATTTTTAGCCTTTCCACAGATCATGTGCTGGAAGTTCACTCTTCAGTTCTGGCCACCCTCCTGACTTCAGCATGTTATGGAATCTTGTTTTGAAAAAAAATAATTCTATTGTCTTTGGCTACTTAGGGATATAAGCTTTATTTAGTAGTAATTAATTCCAAAGGGAAGCAGAAAATAGACTTCATTTAATAAATTTACTCCATAGCTTTTTTTGGTGTCTTCCCCAACCTTTGAGTGTGAAGCTGGACATTGCAACGGGAGACATCCAGTCATGCTGATCATTTAGGGTGAAAGATACATGCAAAAATAAAATAATCAATAAGGTCCTATTTTTGTGAAAGCCGTCTAGTTTCCTATTGTTAAAGTAAGGTAATTATTGTTTTGAAGTGAGTATTTTGTAGAAACTGCCTAAATGTTGCGTAATGTGCAGCACAGTATAGTATAAATTGGAGTACACAGTATGTGAGGGTCTGCCTAACGTAAGGTTTACATTGTATATTGAGGTAAGCATTGTTTAACGTGAGGTAAACATCTCAAGTAAGGTAATTTTTATTGTCGTCAGTGAAGGAAAGATGGTCTCTGGTGAGGTAAGCATTGTGTGAAATGGATTGTTTATAGTGAAATAAACATCATATAAAGTTAGGTGCGTGTTTATTATGGCATTTTCATCAGTGAAATAAAGATTGTCTGAGGTGAGGTAAGCATGATGTGGAGAGTAGTAAATAATACCTAAAGTGATTTTGCAATCTGCTCTGAGGTAACCATTATTTAAAGTGAATTAACATAGTTCTTATGCTGGTATATACAGGCAAGAAGTTTGGTCAGTTCATAGGTCCTGAACATTGTATAAAGTGAGGTATGATTTATTTGAATGAAAGCATATATTGTCGAAAGTCAGGTAAGAATATTGTAAAGTGAGTAGTCTTTTGTTTTCAGGAGAAGTAAAGTTGGTTTGAAGCTGTAATTTCGAACCTTTGAGTAATTTTGACTTATCGATCAATTCATTTATTCAAATTTATCTTAACCTGAAACTTAGTTATGACTCAATAAGGTTAAGCCAGAAAATGGTCAGTGATCTACTTCATGTTCTTGGACATTATTCTAATTTCTCCTAGCAAAAGTAAAAAGAAATAAAATATCATTTTCATTGATGCGATTGAATATATATTCTGTTATAATGAAGTTTTAGTTGAGAAAAATTGTAGTTCTACATATTCACTGTCGAAATGTACCTCTTATGACATGGATATTTTCGTGGTAATATCTAATTGAACTATTGTGAGGTGTTTATTATCTGAATAGAAGTAAACATTGTCTGTTATCATGCATAATATGCAGTACCTGACACCTTCCTCCGTAGTACAAGATTTGGAGTTTTTCCTTTGCAGAGAAGGATTTGAGAATCTCGGAGAATAATGCGCTATTAAGTTCCTAAATATCACAGCAGAGTTCAGCGTTGGAGAAAATGGAATCCAAGGTTTTAGATGGCTACACTACGGTTTTAATTCTAGAAAACTACAGTTTAGTTAAGTTACAATTTTTCGTTGTTGTAAAAGACATGATATTTCAAGGAACTAGAAATAGGATGCGCATGTAGTGTGGCTTTGATGACAGAAAGGTAACGCATTCAGTTTGTAGGTATTTGGATGTGATATTTTGCAAGAGGTTTATAAGATTCAATCTGTTAATTTATATAATGAACATATCTATGTGCCGGATATTTCTTGCTCTCTATAGCTTACCATACTGATGTGATGAAACCTACTTTGAATCATAGGTTGGTTTAAGAGAGGAGTAAAACTCGGTATTATATACTGTTTCAGCAATTTGTTCTCGCTGATTAAGCAGTATTAAATAGTGCAGTATAATCACTGAAAGATCTAATATATTGCTACATCATTACTATTAACAGTAGTGTGGTTGGTGCATTTTCTTTCTCTCCAGCAGTCTGTACCGATGAATTTATATAAATTATAAAATGCTTTTTTATTCATTCATTGAATTAGTATGTTTATTCTTCTGGTAAGTGATTTCATTAATATATACGGTCATTAATTCATGATTCCTTAACAAGTGATCATGGAAAAAGAATTCTGAGCATGTATTCTTTTGTTGTTGCTGTTACTGTTCCCTAAGCTGCCCGGCTTAACAGCCCAAGTATGTAAATAAGGCTACAGGTGATCACAAGCTTTCTTACATAGCTTTCTGGGAAGGGCTGGATAGTGGCCAAAGTATAGCCTTATTTTTTTTTTTTAGTTCCTTTTCATGTAATTCTGATTATAAAGCTAAGCAGTTCTGCAATGCCTGAAGACTTTATAATACTCCTATGCATTGCTTGTGTTGTAAGATGCTTTGCAAAAGGTTAGAGAATTAGGGGCTGGTAATTCCTCACTCCTAAATTATTATTTCTTACCACAGTACACCAGAAAATGAAAAGGACAGAACACAAACACTCACCAAGGAACATTAAAACTATTACCACATGATGCAGATGATGCAAAGATTGTGAAGAAAGTAAAAAACGAGAACAATGGTAGAGAACTTCAGGAGGATCTAAATAATCTGCATGAGTGGTCAGAAAAGTGGCTAATGAAATTCAATACCTCAAAATGTAAGGTAATGAGAATGGGTACAAGTGCAAGAAGGCCCAAGCTTGACTACTCGGTGGCTGGAGTACAACTTCAGGAGACAGAAAATGAGAGAGATCTAGGAGTAAACATATTGGCAGATTTGTCTCCAGAAATACATATAAATGGCGTAGTAAGGGCAGCATATGCATTCTTATCAAATGTAAGGGTAGCCTTCAGGCACATGGACAAGGAAATGTTCAGAAATATTTATGTAACCTATGTGAGGCCAAAACTCGAATATGCAGCCCCCTTTTGGAATCCGCACTTGAAAAAGCACATAGCTAAGCTTGAAAAAGTTCAAAGACATGCCACGAAACTGGTGCCAGAAATACGCAATCTCGGTTATGATGAGAGGCTGAGGGAATTAGACTTGCCATCACTCGAAGCTAGAAGAGTAAGGGGGGATATGGTGACAGTCTTTAAATTCCTTCATGGTTATGATAGAGTGGATAGGGATCGATATTTCGATATGGCTGGCTCTAGAACTAGAGGTCATAGTTTGAAGCTTCGGAAGAAAACTTGTTTGCAGGATGTAAGGAAATACTTTTTCAGTGTAAGAGTAGTTGATAATTGGAATTCGCTAAGCGAGGAGGTAGTTAATGCTACCTCAATCCATAGTTTTAAGGACAGGTATGATAAGTATCACTAAGTCTAAAAATGGAACCGATCAGGAGACGGGAAGATACGAGCTTTGGGCTCTTTCCCGTAAACACAATTAGGTAATCACAAATACAGTCATATCACTTCCCCCCCCATGTCCACCCCAAACCAGCCTCTGAACATATCTATACCCAGTTAACTTGCTATACCATCTAGTTACTCAGCAACAACACACAGCTGCATATACACCCTCCCAACATCCATCCCTCTGAATCCTCCCTTCCACTTGAAGACAGAGTCCGCCTGATCAGGCTGCAATGTGGGCATCACCCAGCCCCTATGAGCTGTCAGAAAAGGCTGGACGACTCTATTAATGATGGCTGTCCAGGATATAAGACATCACTTCATACAATTAAACACATTATGAAAGGTTGCACGGCTTGCAACCACTTATGCCATCAACATAATACTGTATGCACTCACTGAGAGCTCTGTGGGAAAGCCCGGAATCTACACATAGGAACTTGGGGCTGTTTGGCGAGACAGTTCAGGGAACAACAACATTAAAAATGCTTGTGCTTGAGTGATTTCCTACATCTATATTTAGTTATGACCGTTGCAATTTTGTTAATTTCTTTGAGGAAAAGCATCGTATTTAAAGAAAATTTTAAAAAGGATACTTAGTACAGACCAATAATAACTTCACGTACTCTTCCCCTCAAAGGAGCAACCATTCACAAGTTGATGGTGTATGACAATCTTGGATTTCATTTTTAGTGGCATTAGACAAAGAACTTCCACTTGTATTCACGGTGTGCCATATAATCCAATTACAGTAATTGGGGTATGGGATTGTAGGGCTAGTGATCCCATTTCCTTGAATGTCAAAAGGAGATAGTGATTATCATTCTTTGATTTTAGTTTTATCATAGAAAGGAAGAGCTGCTGCTCGTATTCTTGAGTGAAGGGCTAGTGATCCCATCTTCCTTAAATATTAGTCCCTGCCATAAAACATTTGATAAAAGGGTGAATATATATATATATATATATATATATATATATATATATATATATATATATATATATATATATATATATATATATATATATATATATATATATGGCATGATGAAGCTTTCCTTTCTTTTTATCTTTTTATTTTAGGACATCCTGCTGGCTTCTGCTTGATATAGCATTCTTGTTTGCTGTTTATATGACAATTATTCCATATTCATATGGGGGGGTGGACCCAGACACGTTGAAGCTGGAAAATTAAGGCTGGATGCCCTCCCTAACACCCCAATGTGACTGAAACATTGTTTACGTCACTTCCTGAGTCGAGCACTCTAGCCACTGCACTACTATGGACTCCCTATAGTTAGAATCTGTTTAAATTTTAATATTCATACGAGAGCAGTGACACTGCATTCTATTTTGACCTATTGTCAACCTCCTATATAATTTAAACCATGCAGAGATTACTGTAATGTAATAAAACTATACCTAAAGCTACTTCAACTGTATGTAAATATAATACAGTAGTTGCTATAATGTATTATTTTCAAGGAAATATATTCTGATTTTTCATGTTTTACAAATATTTCCCAACTGCAAGTCTACAGAATTACATTATTGAAAATTGTGTAAGAAATGGTACAAGTGTATTTTTTAATTTTATCTATATAAATTTCCAACAACAATAACAAATATTACTAAAGCTTGAAAAAATAAATGCGGTTGCGGTACTATTTATATTATAGAATAATTCTGAAGAGGTCTTTATACCAACTACAGCCCAGTCTAGATAACGCAGTTCAAGCAGACACCTAATATGCTCAATAGGGCTGGTAATTACCTACTTGTGTTTACGGGAAAGAGCCCCAGGATTGTAACTTCCCGTCTCCTGGTCGGTTCCATTTTCTACTTAGTGATACTTACCATACTTGTCCTTAAAACTATTGATTAAGTAAGCAAAAGGTACTTCCTCGCTTAGCGAATTCCAATTATCAACTACTCTTACACTAAAAAAGTACAGTACTTCCTTACATCCTGCAAAGAAGTTTTCTATTATGAAGCTACATACTATGACCTCTAGTTCTAATGCCAGCCATATCAAAATATCGATCCCTATTAACTCTGTCATAACCATGATGGAAATTAAAAACCATCACCATATCACCCCTAATTAAGTTAAAGTTAAAGTTTGCCGGTGTTTCAGTTCCGATATCCATCTGAGATGCTCCTCGGAACGTCAGCCGAGGCAAGCCCCAACCCCCCCACTGTGGTGCCCATCCACAGCAAGTAACCTTCCCAGTAAACAGCTTAAACTCTCGGTCCTGAGCGGGAACCGATCTGTCGACCTCGTGAATGCGAGGCCAGCGTGTTACCACAGTACTAGCCAGAAGGCTAGTACAGTGATGGTAAGTCTAATTCCCTCAGCCTCTCATCATAACTGAGATTGCGTATTCTGGCAACAGTTTCGTGGCATGTCTTTGAACTTTTCCCAGCTTTTCTATGTGCTTTTTCAAGTGTGGCTTCCAAAAGGGGGCTGCATATTCAAGCTTTGGCCTCATATAGGTTACTTAAAAATTTCTGAACATTTCCTTGCCCATGTGCCTGAAGGCTACTCCTACAGTTACTAAGAAAACATATGCTGCCCTTACCATGCCATTTATATGCATTTCTGGAGACAAATCTGCCAGTATGCTTACTCCTAGATCTCTCTCATGCTCTGTCTCTTGAAGTTCTGCTCCTGCCATTGAGTAGTCAAGCTTGGGCCTTCTTGCACTTGTACCCATTTCGTTACTTTACATTTAGAAGTATTGAATTTCATTAGCCACTTTTCTGACCTCTAATGCATACTATTTAGGTCTTCCTGAAGTTCTCTACCATTGTTCTCATCTCTAACTTTCTTCACAATCTTTGCATCATCTGCAAACATATGCATGAATGAATTTACAGACCCTGGTAGGTCATTTAAATATACAAGGAACAAAAGTGGCCCTAAAACTGAACCCCGTGGAACTCCACTAGTAACTCTTCTCCATTCAGACACTGAGTGTCTTACTCTAACCCTCTGTTCCCTTCCTTCAAAGTAAGTTTTTATCCATTCCAAGACATTTCCACCAATTCTCGCCAATGTTTGCAACTTCTTAATAAGTCTCCCGTGTGGGACAGTATCATATGCTTCCTGGAAGTCTAGGAATCGTCCATCTGCCCAGCCTTCTCTTTCCTGCAAGATTCGGCTTACCTCATCATAAAATTGTAATAAGTTTGTTAATATTGATCTACCTTCCCTGAAGCCATGTTGTCTCACTGACAAAAAGCTGAAGTATTCCAAGTGAATAGAGATATATTTTATTAGTAGTTTCTCTATAACTTTGGAAACTATGCTGGTCAAGGAAATAGGTCTATAGTCTAGAGATGCATCCCTCCTTCCCTTTTTGAAAATAGGTACCAAGTTTGCTTGCTTCCAGCATCTTGGCTATGTGTTGGATGATCTTAGGCTAAGGTAAACAAATTTATTCTATGCTCTTATGTACAGAAGCTCCCCTACTTACTAACAACTGAGTTATGAACATAACCAAACCTAATCTAGCCCTTTAATAATGTATGTCATAATATACTGTACTCTATTATTACATTATTATTACTGCAGTAAATTTCATTAACACTGTATACTTATGTTTTATGTATTAGTTAAGTGTGTTTAGTCTAAGTATTGTACAGCTCTGCATATATATGTACAGTACAGTACTGTTGTTTTAACTAAGCACAACTTATGAACAATTCTACTTATGAACGGACTTCTGGAACCTAACTCGTTCGTAAGTTGGGAAATGTCTGTATAGAAATTTAAAGACGTTGCAACATTTTCTTTCAAGATTATAATGTAATTGGTACTGAATAACATATTGTTGGTACTTTGCTGTGGCTATATAAAAATAATAAATTTATTTTTAATAAATCTCCCATTGTAAGCATCTAGGTATCTGTAATGGTAAGCATACATTTAATAATGGGTGTAGTATTTTATATATTTCATAAGTAACTTTAATACCTTTAAAGGTACTGTAGCTGTTTAATATTTGTAGACATAATTACTGCATATTAATAATTAAATATATGTAGATAATCAACCATTATTTTTCTATTTTCATAATATGAAGGGCACTGTAAAAGTCTTCATTATACTGTAAATACAGTATGACCATAAACAGTATAAATCTTATCACAAGTAGAACAGCACTCTTATCCCTGGACTAATTTTTTTAAGTTTTAGCTGTACTAAAAAGCACACTACGGATATAATAAGGTACTATTATTATTATTATAATTATAATTGCTATTATTATTATTATTATTATTATCATTAGTAGTAGTAGTAGTAATGTAGTAGTAGCAGTAGTAGTGGTGATAGTAGTAGTAGTAGTAGTAAAGCCTTTGAAGAACTAGGATCTGAAATTATTATGCATCCTAACTGTTTAGTTAGTATAGGTTAGGTTGGGTTAGATGAAGCAGTATTAAATTGTTTATGTAATTTAAGTTCATGTAAAGGCAGGTTCCAGCTCTTCATGAGTTCCTCTTTATTATTATTATCATTTTCATTATTATTATTATTATAATTTTCCAAATATCCAGACTGATAACTATGTCTTCTTTGTTGACCAAGGTTGCAAGGAACTGGAGGGGATAGAGAAAACTATTTAATCGCTTTCATCTCCTTCAGGTATATTCGCAAGTATGAGCTCATGGTGCAGTTAATTCCTCTTAAAGCCTCCATAGTTCTTAATCTACTGATTACACCCCTTGACTTTGTGTTGGCTAGGAGATAACTGAAGATATCAATTAGAACTTCAATATTCACTTTATTACTAAGTTAAAAAAAAATAATAATAATAAAAAAAAATACATATATATATATATATATATATATATATATATATATATATATATATATATATATATATATATATATATATATATATATATATATATACAGTAATCCCTTGTTTATTGCGGGTGTTACGTTCCAGGACCACCCACAATAGGTGAAAATCCGCGAAGTAGCAGCACCATATTTATCATTTTACATTTATTTTTACCTTTATAAACCCTCCCTGCACTGCTAACAACTCACTCTTTACTTTATTAATAACAGCGCGCAAGCATAAAGTTATATGAGTGTGACAGGTAAGTTTACCATAATTAACACCCCACCTGTGGGCCAAAAAGGGAAGGAACAGTCACCCTCAAGGGAGAATATCATCATTATCATCATCATAAATAACAGCACGCTAGCGTAAAACTATATGAGCGTGATAGGTAAGTTTACCGTGAATAACTTATACGTACTGTGCAAAAATAATACCTATAATAATAACACACTATATTTATAATAACAATAATGATAATACAGTAACTTTACGAAACTAACATGTGAGAGCAGAGAGGGGTACAGTAATGATGACATTGAGGGTGACGATGACATTTACATACTGCACAGCCAATGACAGCGCAAATGGCGCACACGTAATAACTGAATGGGTGAGGTGAGACAAGGGAAGATGCTGGAAGAATCAAGCTTCAATCAAAAAGCCAATCAGACCCCAGGATACAGAACACAATTATGTGATTAGTCGTCTCCCACCCATCAGCCAATATCATCCCGTGTACTATCTCATCTAGGTGCGACCCTTTGTGTTTTCCAAGATGCACATATCTACACAGTACATACCGTAACAGTATCGTATTTTATATGGTGCATTAGTGTGAGCTACTTTTTTAAATTTATGTTATTTACTATTTTTTACTGTTTTATTATTCTTAGGCTAGGAAATACTTTTTTTTTATCAATAAAATAATGAAAATACTGGAAATTTTGATATTTCCACATATTATGGATTCCCGCAATATACTCAGAAAATCTGCAATAGAAAATACATATGCTCGGCATAAAAACCCGCGATGCACTGAATCCGCGGAAAGTGAACCGTGACATAGTGAAGGATTACTATATATATATATATATATATATATATATATATATATATATATATATATATATATATATATATATATATATATATATATATATATATATATATATATATATATATATATATATATATATATATATATATATATACTCTCCCCAAGTTATGAACGAGTTAGGTTCCAGAAGTCAGTTCATAAGTAGAATTGTAAAATTGTGTTAAGGTAAAAAAAGGTGCTGTACTGTACAGTATATACTTATGCAGTACTGTACAGTACTTAGCTTAAGGACACTTAACTATTATATCAAACAAGAAGTATACAGCATTAATGAATATTAATTCAGTAATAATTATACAGTACAGTATAGTAATACATACATTTATACATGGAAAGATAATGAGTAGATCACAGTTCATATCTGTGAATGTTTGTAACTCAGTTATTCATGAGTAGAGGAGTTTATATATATATATATATATATATATATATATATATATATATATATATATATATATATATATATATATATATATATATATATATATATATATATATATATATATATATATATATATATATATATATATTCTATTTTGGCCTAGGCTGGAGGGGGTATCAAACTGTAGTTCTTGGTTCATTGTCATATTGCATGGAAAAAATAATACTTCTTCCTAAAATTCATTATGCACTTTATATATCAAATTTTGCAATATGCAAGGGTATAATGTTCACGTATGCAAATTATGTAACATAAATATTTATGTATACAGTACATATATAATTATCTAATTTCTATCCCTTATTTACTTCTTTTTGTATATATATA
>JAXCGZ010013263.1:32500-70000 GCA_037179515.1 Halocaridina rubra | reverse complement strand
CATCTCTGTCTCCAACCCTCCCATCCTGTGGCCGGGATGGTGGTTGTAGGAGATCCCCAAGGATGTGGAAGGGGGAGTAGCTCTGAAGAATCTGCCGGGGACTTTTGACCCTCATATCAAACCTAGATAATAAAATTCAGAATATGGGTAGAGAAATGAAAGAAGTCTTTGAAAGCAAGTTAAAAGAAAATGAAACACTAAGAGAGATTATGAGAATTTTAGAGGAAAGTAAGAAGGCACAAGGGGAAGAGAGAAAATAACTAGAAAAACAACTAAAAAACTGAAAGGGGGGAAAAAAACAACTAGAGGTCAGGATTTCTAAACAAAAAAACAACAACAACACACCTGAGTAATAGCCTAAAAGAATTAACTGTTAGTTCACTGCTCTCTCTAAAAGAGTCAAGTTTGCAGCTTGGAATTTCCAGATAAAGGAAAACATCGAACAACCTACAAAAGATTTTCAGAAACTGAATATGGAGCTAGAGGGCATCACAAGATCTTTTGTAGATGCGGTGAAGAAAAATGTGGCAGTAAAAGAGGCAGTGAGGGAGGTGACATTGGAAGATGTGAATAGTAGTGCTGACTACAAAGAAACTTTAAATAAAAAATGAGAGATGTGATTGAAAGGGCTAATCCACCGGTCATATAGGCACTTGATTAAAATAAAATGTCAGTGATAATCTAAGGCATAAGTGAACCCAGGAATTAACATAGCCAGGGAGACTTAAACATAATAAAGCTAGGGTTTTAGACCTGCTAAGAGCTTGAAGTAGTTTGTGGGCCAGAGAATTTTGCAAGAATTAACCGAAATGGTAACTATTCTAGAGGGAACACATGTAAGAAAGCATTGATAGGGGAAAACCTAAAGACCTTCAAGAATTCAGAACACGGAAAGAGATGGAAATGTTCAAAATGTTGTTGCAATAGGCTGAAAATTTTTATGAGGGATGAAATGAAGAAGATAAAAAAAAAATGTTTCAGGGTTTTTCCAACCAAAGGGGTGATGAAGAAGATACATGCTAGGAGATCAAAGGATGCAGCCTCAACAGTATTGCTCTACACAAACGTTCATAGGGTAGCTGGTAAGGCAGCATAATTAGAAAATAGGATTTACAACAGTAAGGCAGATATAGTATCGGTTAAAGAGACAATGTTAAGTGAGGATATAAACAGTGTCACGGTTTTTCCAGAGTTTGAAAATATTAAGGGTTGAAAGATCTGAGGGGCTGCAGGTGGGATGGCATTGTTCATAAATGAGAGGTTTCAGGTTGGAGATATAAACTTTGCTATAGTAAGTAAGTTCAAGGGATTCCTTGTTGCTCGCATAAATACTGACTAAGAGAGCATTATAAGAGCCAATGTACATCACCCACTAAGGAATCAACAAAGGCTAGAAGTTTATGAAGAAAGTCATATAAGTACTATCGAAGTTGTAAACTCAATATTTAACTTCTCAAGGGAGAGAAAGTGCAGCATTTTTATTATGGGAGATATTCATCATAGAGAGATAGACTGGATAAATTTTGACCCCCACAGTAGGGAGTACTGATTTGGGGCAAGATTCCTAGATTGTGTACAAGGGAATTTCCTACACCAACATGTACTGGAACCAAAGAGGGCCAGGGGTGAAATAAGCCATCACTGCTTGATCTAAGATTCACAAATAATGAGCATAAACTACATACTGGGAAAAGTAAACACTGTGTGTTCTTGATGGAGTATATCATCGAAGTTTCTGATTGAAAGTAGGGGCACTGAGAAGGACATGAGGAGGAACTACCCGTTGGAAGATTACAACAAAATTAATTTTCTTTTTGCAGTTATTGTCAGGATGACCTTATTTAATAACAAATCTGTACAGAAGATATACAAACTCTTGTAAGGAATATGAGAAGTTAGTCACTTTTTGCATACCTTCCGCCAAAATAGGAGTTATTCATACCAGAGAGAAATGGAATAGGTATGGGAGAAAAAAAAATATGAATGCCTAGCCGACTTATAAAAGAGCAAGAAATTATTACCTAAGTAAAGAAGGCAGAGAGAGATTATAAAGGGATGTTATCAGGAAAGCTAAAGAAAATCTCAAGCTTTTCCACAGTTTTATCAGTGGAAGCCTGAAGGTCAAAGAACATTTTTTAAAAGTAAAGAGGGCATATGGAAGCATCACTGATACAAAGTAAAATATC
The DNA here is from genome assembly GCA_037179515.1 of Halocaridina rubra. Classification (NCBI taxonomy): domain Eukaryota; kingdom Metazoa; phylum Arthropoda; class Malacostraca; order Decapoda; family Atyidae; genus Halocaridina; species Halocaridina rubra. Next base: position 67,814 of record JAXCGZ010013263.1, on the reverse strand, counting down.
TATGAAGAGTTGAACAAGGCGTTTCAGTCAATATTTACAAAAGAAAATACGCCATCCCCTCACACTGCAGAGATAAGAGATCATACAGAGGTATGCAAAGCGCTGAGTGAGTTAGATGCTCATAGAGCTGCAGATCCTAATGACATATGCCCTTACGTACTTAAGAAATGTGCTAAGCTAATATCAGTGGCATTATGCATCATATTTGAAAAGTCGCTGGAATCTGGGGAGATTACAAGCTGCTAGGAAGAGGTGAATGTGGTACTTATCTTCAAAAAGAGAAGAAAAGATATAGCTCTAAACTATAGACCTGTTTCCTTGACCATCATAGTTTCCAAAGGTATGGAGAAACTACTAAGATAACACATCTCTCTTCACTTGGAATCCTTCAACTTTTTGTCAGTGAGACAACATGGCTTCAAGGAAGGCAGAACAACAGTACCAAACTTATTAGAATTTTATGATGAGGTAAGCCGAATCTTACAGGAAAGAGAGGGCTGGGCAGATTGCAGATTCCTAGACTACCACAGGGCATTTTATATGGTCCCACACAGGAGACTTATTAAGAAGCTGCAAGCAATGGCGAGAATAGGTGGAAATGTTTTAGAATGGATAAAAACTTACTTAGAAGGAAGGGAGCAGAAGGTTAGAGTAAGACACTCAGTGTCTGAATGGAGAAGAGTTAGTAGTGGAGTTCCACAGAGCTCAGTTTTAGAGCCATCCTTGTTCCTTGTATATGTAAATGACCTACCAGAGTCTGTAAATTCATTCATGAATATGTTAGCAGATGATGCAAATATTGTTAAGAAAGTAAGAAACGAGAATAATGGTAGAGAACTTCAGGAAGATCTAAATAGACTTCATGAGTGGTCAGAAAAGTGGCCGATGAAATTCAATACTTCTAAATGTAAGGTAATCAGAATGGGTACAAGTGCAAGAAGTCCCAAGCTTGACTACAAGGTGACAAGAGTAGAACTTCAAGAGAAAGAGAATGAGATAGATCTAGGAGTAAAGATACTGGCCGATTTGTCTCCAGAAATGCATAAAATGTCATAGTAAGGGCAGCATATTCTTTCTTAGCAAATGTAAGGGTAGCCTTCAAGCTCATGGACAAAGGAATGTTCAGAAATATTTATGTAACCTATGTGAGGACAAAACTTGAATAAGCAGCCCCCTTTTGGAATCCACACTTGAAAAAGCACTTAGTTTCGCTGTAAAAAGTTGAAAGACATGCCACGATCCTGGTGCCAGAAATACGCAATCTCAGTTGTGATGAGAGGCTGAGGGAATTAGACTTACTACCACTCGAAGGTAGAAGATTGAGGGGGATATGGTGACAGTTTTTAAATTTCTTCATGGTTATGACAGAGTGGACAGAGATCGATTTTTTTTTATATGGCTGGCACTAGAACTAGAGGTCATAGTTTGAAGCTTCATAAGAAAACTTCTTTGCAGGATGTAAGGAAATACATTTTTTTAGTGTAAGAGTAGTTAATAATTGGAATTCGCTAAATCCATATTTTTAAGGAGAAGTATGATAAGTATCACTAAGTACAAAATGGAACTGATAAGTAGACGGGAAGTTACGAGCTTGGGGCTCTTTCCCGTAAGCACAATTATATATATATATATATATATATATATATATATATATATATATATATATATATATATATATATATATATATATATATATATATATATATATATATATATATATATATATATATATAAATTATGAGTGACACTGGGAGAGACAAGAAAACTGCCCTCATCACTAAAGGCCCGGGCACGAAGAAAGCATTAAGACGAAACAAGAAAGAGGTTAAAGACAAGGCAGAGATGATGTAATGATACACAAAGGGAAAGACCAGATTGAAAGAATAATAAAAATACTGAGGACCTAGAGATATGTCAGCATTAGGCCCTGAGATGACGATAGATCCGCTTTTTGAAGGAAGATAGGTTATAACACTTTGGGACCTGACTTTTCATAAAATATTAGATAACATAAACAATTAAAAAAAATATATCCTAACCTAAAGTAACTAAAGAATGAAAACCTATAAAAATTTCAGGTACCAATTCTTCATGAGCTCATATATATATATATATATATATATATATATATATATATATATATATATATATATATATATATATATATATATATATATATATATATATATATATATATATATATATATATATATATATATATATATATATATATATATATATATATATATATATATATATATATATATATATATATATATATATATATTTACAAAGGAAAGCGACAGGCAGAAAAAAAACAGTCAAAGTACAGAGGACCCAGAGATATGGAGGACTAGGCTCTGAGATGACGATAGATCTGCTTTTTTAAGGATGAAAGGTCATAAGAATTAGGAAAGACAGAAGGAGGAAGAGAGTTTCAGAGTCTGGAGGTAGATGGGAAGAAGCAGTCGCTGCACCGTCCAACCTGCGAGCTACAAATCTCCACACAGTACCTGTGAGATGAGACCGCTTGGCGAGTGTTGCGTGGCCTCGGCAGTGGGGGAGGGATGCAACTCGCCTACTCATCAGAGCAGCGATGGAAGTAGTAGCGATAAAAAAGCGAAAGGGAAAATACCTTCCGGCGGAGAGAGAGAATCCTAATTAGAAGTAAGAGAAGGATCATTAATGAATCTGACTGCCTTAGATTCAACCCTATCAAGAAGATGAGTATAAGAAGAAGCACCCCAGATGTGTGAGCACTATTCTAAGCAGGGACGGGTAAGACCTTTATAAATTTTAAGTAAATGCAAAGAGGAAAAGTAATGACGAAAATGAAACAAAACCCCCAATTTTTTGGATGAAGATTTAGAAATTTGGATTATGTGATTCCTCCAAGACAAGTTAGAGGCTATATGGATTCCTAATATATTGATAGAGTTAAGAGGGTAAATTTCATTAGTTTCGAAGACAATAGGGTTATCAGGAGGAGAAGAAGATAAAGAGATAGCCAGAAACTGTCTTGGAGGCATTTAATTTAACTAAATTTTGAGTGCCCCACACAGATACTCTCTGCAAATCGGAGTTAAGAGTAGAAGAAAGAGTGATACGAGAATGATTACGATATATATATATATATATATATATATATATATATATATATATATATATATATATATATATATATATATATATATATATATTCGCGCACAGACATTGATAGCTACTGTAAAAAAACAGTAATATATATGATAATTAGACAGGTTGCTCGTATACGCGGAGTAATATTAAATAAATATCATAGTAAAATTCTCTGTGGCCCTTAGGATCATAGATACGTACACTTGAGTAAGTGTTCCCGTTATTTAATATAATTTTAAGTCATTATTTATGCTCGAATGATAGATATTCATAAAATATCGTCGCTTAAATTGCAAACGTTGTCGTCACTACTTTTATGACGCACGACCGGCGCAGTGGTAAGTCAAGCGTCATTCAGTGTTTTCCTAAACGTCGAAGAGGTTGGTAATGCGCTCTCTCGTCGTGATTTTTCACTTGCTATCATGTATGAAGGTGGTTGAATTGTTCGTTTTAAAGTGCCAGTGAATACATTTTAAACTCGCACTAATGTAATTAGGACTCGAGAATCGTGTTTTACAACGTCCCAGTGGGTGAAAATGAGTTCGCAGAGGACATACTGGGGTTGGGTATTGTGCGTTCTGTGGATATCGGGCGTTCGGTTGCCGCCTGTGGCTTCTTCAGCTGACAAAGGTGAGTCGTGTAGAGATATATATACGCGCCTTTTGCATGTGGATATATGGAAATAAACACGTGTGTCTGTCTATGTGCGCTTATATAATTCCACATTTATGTGTACATGTATATCAAGAATAGGAGCCCTAAAACATATGCGAATTTTTTCTTTAAATTGGTTTGTTATTATTATTATTATTATTATTATTATTATTATTATTATTATTATTATTATTGTTAATTCATATTTCTACTACTTCATGTAAAATTTGCTGCTTTGTTATTGAAGGATTGGCATTGTTATTATTATTAGTAGTATTAGTATTATTATTGTTGCTATTATTATTTTCAAATTTGCATTACTTTCATCGATGCCTCTAAAATTACTAAAAAGCAATACTCGTACTGACTCAATTATTATTATTATTATTTGTATTATTATTATTATTATTATTATTATTATTATTATTTGTATTATTATTATTATTATTATTATTATTATTATTTCCAGACATATTATTTCCACAACAGCCTTTTACAGTTAATGCAAGACTGGTAATACCTTCTATATTATTATTATTATTATTATTATTATTATTATTGATTATGATGTTATAGTTTATTTAACACTTTGTTATTGTTTTTTATTAACTTATCATTTAGTTTTTACAAGAGGTTGGAATCATTCCTTTTTTTATTTTTGTTTTTCATTTTTATTGGGTTAGGTATTTGTATTTTTTTTTTTATATAGAATTAAAGGTATTCTGTTAGGTTTGTTTAGTTCAGTGATACGAATTTATGATTCAAATTATTGTTCTTAGGTTGTTTTAGGGATTTTTTTTTTTACAATACTTTGTGCATTCTTTTTACTCGTCTTGGGTGTGAAACTAAACATTTACGCTTGTTTATTTTAATGTATTTACAAGTCCTTCGCAAGAAGGCAACCGTCCTAGCCCTTGGTTGATAAGGGAGTCCGTGACGTAAAACCGGATGCTATTTATTAGTGTTTCAGTTTTGGGATATAGCTTAGGTTCTTTTTCCCCATTTTATATGTCATTATTAATCCCCATTATTGGGGTGGGCACAGACAGGGTTGAGCTGGGAAAGTAAGGCTGGATGCCAATCCTAACACCCCTCGGTGGGTTCGAACATGGATTTGTCACCTCCCGAATTGAGATTCTTACCATTGTGTACAGTGGGTCCCCTTAGCTTTTGCTTATCTTATACAAATAATATATTTTTTAATTGTGATAAACATTATATGACAATATCATATCATTTGTGTATCATCAAAGAGGTTTGGCGGAGAGAACCTTCAAAAGCACCTCAACCGGGAGTCGACACCTGGACAGATTTAACATGTGCACTCAGGCACTCCCTTATTTACAAATAAAGGGGCATTATTATAGCCTCAAGCGGAAGAATTACATACACAGTATCATTTCATAGATTAATTAACTTTAGAACGTGCCAGTGTACGTGCAAACACATATGTAACCATTCACACAGCTTAGGAACTGTTCAGCAGCGTCTTTTTATTAAACCAAGCTAGTTACAGCATTGCTTGAACTAAAAAAAATAATAGAAAACCAGAACAAGAAATAGAAGAAGAAAAAAGAATCTTTTACAGACGTACATTTATAAACATAAAACCTCGCTGCCACCCACAGGAGTTTGCTCGTGTTTACTAGTGTTTGTGTGTTTGAGTTTATAACGCATTGGTCTGCTCTTCATTCCTGTGTTTAGATTTGGTGTATACTATCCGAGCATTAATGACATCAGTATTTGTGTGTGTGTGGGGGGGTTCTGCTGTATGGTGACGGATGGTACATATGAGAAGAAAAATTAAGGGTTTTGGGTTTTTCTCAATGTGAAGATTGTTGTGATATGTGTTTATATATACTATATAAACAATACACAGTAATTATGTGGGATCAACTGAAGAATCCCCCCCTAGAGTAACCAACTGAAGAATTCCCCCAACTGAGATCAACTGAAGATTCCCCCCCCCAAAGTACCCGGCGTAACAATTTCAGAGAGAAACTAGAGATGTTGAGTGTTGTGACATGTCAGATGGGAGGGGCTGCAGGGATATGTTAGGTTTGGTTGGGTTACGTTAGGTCTGTCTGTTTATCTATCTTGGAATATATGGATGGATGAATTTCCGTTACGAAATAAAGACCTAACCTAACCTCATCTAACCAAACCTAAACAGACAGACAGTACTGAAAAATCTCCTCCTAACTCAGATCAGCTGAAGAATCTCCCCCTTGGGTGGGTCTAGGGGGAGATTCTTCAGTTGATCCATTATGTGCATTAGGTTCAAGTCTAGGTCAGGGGTAAAATATAATTCATATATATATATCACACCCTGCAGCTCTGTACTATGACTACCTCTATCTTAAGACCCCTAGAAAAAATTCAGAACAAAGCTATGAGGATTATTCTTGGCTGCCGTATGAGCACCAGAATTATAAATATGCAACATGAATTAAACCTCCCACCTTTGATAGAACATATCAAACAGTCAGCTGTGATATTTGGAGTTAAATTAGCGAAATCAGCTCAGCCTCATCCATGTAATGCTGGTCATTTGCAAGGGCCGCCGTCAGTGCCAACAATCATTAAATCACTAATAAAAAGTAATATACAGTATGAAAGACAAATTCACCCCAAGATATTTAAGCTTATAACCAGTGAGACAAAAAAAATAATGTAACACTCTTTACTGAGAGTGGTCTTGCACGATTAATAAATCCTTGCAAGAGGATTGGGCCAGAAATTCTCTTTCCAATATTATCATCTGGTCCGAATGTTGTTCCAATTATTAAAAAACATCAATGGTTAGATGAAATTGAAGTCTTTATTGGAACTAGTTTCCCAACTAACAATGAAACACTCTGTATTTACACTGATGGGTCTCACACAAGCAGTACAGGAGGGTCTGGGTGCAGCATTATAGTTTATGAAAATTTTGAAGGGCAGCAAATATTTGACAAAGCACTGAGTATGCCAAAATGGTCATCAATCGCCAAATGTGAAATTGTTGGACTAAAACTTGCTATTGAACATGTTCTCAGTGCTAGGAGAAATGCTATCATATTCTGTGACTCACAGAGTGCGCTTCTGTCACTGAGATCATTAAAAAGCTCCTACAAAACTCACATGGCTGAAATTCAAGAGGATCTTATTAACTGCGCAAAACTTAAACTCTTAGTCAAGTTTTCATTGGTACCCTCCCATGTTGGGATAGTAGGTAATGAAAAGGCTGACAGGCTGGCAAAAATGGCAACTGAGAGTTCAGTGTCTGACTCTATAACCACACTGACTCAGTTTAAAACAATGTTGTATAATGAGATTATGGAAGAGCAAGAATTTTCTACACTCACACAACATGTAAGCAGCTGTTCGATCCAACATTACGAAAACTTCAGAAGGCTGAGACACAAATACAGCATGGGTAAAATGCTTACAGGTGACTGTGATAGAGTTGCTGCCCGCATAAGACTTGGTTATAGAAATATATGGGAGGTGAATTGCGATAAAACTGGTAGAAAGCACCCAGAACACTCAAAATACCATTTATGTGAGTGTGAAGGGGGCAACAATTTAGTACACTACATTACAGAGTGCACAAAGGTTCAGGACTTCAGCCCTCTTGGTCTGAGCTACTTTGAACTTTGTGTGCACTTTTGCAACCCAGAGAACTTATATCCTGTACTTAGTGTATACCCAACATTGAAAATGTAATTCTTTTACCCTCTTCTTTGTCTACATCTTTTCCCACTTTTATGTGGGGTCGATGTTTCTGGCCAGTTTTTCTCCATTTATTTCTGTCCCATACCTCATCACCCAACAAACCTTTTAGACCTCAGGTCATCATTGATGCAATCCATCCACCTATGCTTTGGTCTCCCTCTCTTTCTACCCTGTATATCCATTTCCATTACCCTCCTCCCAACATACTGTTCATCCCTCCTAACGACATGACCATACCATCTTAGTCTACTTTCTTGTATATTACCTGATATTTCTATAACTTTGAGAAAAAAAGGGGGAGGGGAAGGAAGTGAGGGAACTCTCTCCTCTCTCTCTCTCTCTCTCTCTCTCTCTCTCTCTCTCTCTCTCTCCTCTCTCTCTCTCTCTCTCTCTCTCTCTCTCTCTCCTCTCTCTCCTCTCTCTCCTCTCTCTCATCTCTCTCCTCTCTCTCTCTCTCTCTCTTCTCTCTCTCCTTTTTATATACATAAGCCACTTTTCCCCTTATAAGGTGAGTGGCTGAGTAAAGAAATAATGCTCTGACTTTCTGGGAAGAGAAAGTACAAGAGGGGGTCTCTCATTCCCTTCGCTCCTCCCCATTTAGTCTACTCTTACGACACGCAGGGGGAACATGGAGGAATTATTCTAACCCCCTCCCTCAGGAGCTCATATGTATGTATATGTGTGTACATATGTGTATGTATGTGTATATGTGTGTATATTATATATATATATATATATATATATATATATATATATATATATATATATATATATATATATATATATATATATATATGTGTGTATGTATTTGTGTGTATATGTGTATGTATATGTGTACGTGTATGTATATGTGTATGTGTATATATATGTATATGTATGTGCATGTCTATATGTATCAATAATTACTACTTTTGATTCATAACTCTATCTATTTACAAAAGCTGTAGTAATGATGATGGTAATAATAATGATAATAATAATAATAATAGTAATAATAATAATAGTAATAATAATAATAATACATAATATAGATAATAATAATAATAATAATAATAAGAATAATAATAATAATAATAATAATAGTAATAGTAATAATAATTATAATAATGGTAATAATAATAATAATAATAATAATAATAATAATAATAATGATAATAATAATAATAATAATCATGATGGTGGTAGCAATGGTTGTGATAATAGTGATAATGGATTAAGCTGACGTAATTCTCTCTCATGTACATAATTTGAAGGGTAGAGAAGGGGGAAGGGCTTTCAGTCTTTCTCTTTCTTTTCCTTCCAAATTTATCTTGCATTATATGGCATCTGTGTTCATGTGTATGTATGTATGTATGTATGTTCAGGTTTATATGTGTACGTATATACGATTAATTACATGCACTTTCCTTTGCTGTGTTACCCTCAGATGACAATGATGTGTATGAGTATGCATGTATGCGTCTTTATCTGTGGTAAGGACGAATAACTCCTTTTGCTGAAATGAATACCACAAACTCACTCTCTACTCTCTCTCTCTCTCTCTCTCTCTCTCTCTCTCTCTCTCTCTCTCTCTCTCTCTCTCTCTCTCTCTCTCTCTCTCTCTCTCTCTCTCTCTCTCTCTCTCTCTCTCTCTCTCTCTCTCTCTCTCTCTCTCTCTCTCTCTCTCTCCTTGATATGTATGGCTATGAAGCCTCAGTGGTGTTTCTATTGCTCATTTAATTAATGCATGCATATATATATGTACCTACTTATTATTCTAACCTGAAAATTGTTATTCTATATCTGCTTCAAATTGTCTGCAGTAGTACCATTGGAAAGTGAAATGTAACTTAAATGATAGCATTCAACAAGGGCTATTGAAAATATTGTCACAATTATTACTCTTCAATTACTCTTCAATTATTACACTATATTTTATTATTAATTACTTGCTATAATATGTAAAATTAATTGCAAATTCTATTAGTATGTTATTTATACATATATATATATATATATATATATATATATATATATATATATATATATATATATATATATATATATATATATATATATATATATATATGTGTGAGTGTGTGTGTGTGTGTGTCTGTGTGTGATTACCTAATTGTGTTTACGGGAAAGAGCCCAAAGCTCGTATCTTCCCGTCTCCTGATCGGTTCCATTTTATACTTAGTGATACTTATCATACCTGTCCTTAAAAACTATGGATTGAGATAGCATTAACTACCCCCTCGCTTAGCCAATTCCAATTATCAACTACTCTTACACTGAAAAAGTATTTTCTTACATCCTGCAAAGAAGTTTTCTTACGAAGCTTCAAACTATGACCTCTAGTTCTAGAGCCAGCCATATCAAAATATCGATCCCTATCCACTCTATCATAACCATGAAGGAATTTAAAGACTGTCACCATATCCCCCCTCACTCTTCTAGCTTCGAGTGATGGTAAGTCTAATTCCCTCAGCCTCTCATCATAACTGAGATTGCGTATTTCTGGCACCAGTTTCGTGGCATGTCTTTGAACTTTTTCAAGCTTAGCTATGTGCTTTTTCAAGTGCGGATTCCAAAAGGGGGCTGCATATTCGAGTTTTGGCCTCACATAGGTTACATAAATATTTCTGAACATTTCCTTGTCCATGTGCCTGAAGGCTACCCTTACATTTGATAAGAATGCATATGCTGCCCTTACTATGCCATTTATATGTATTTCTGGAGACAAATCTGTCAGTATGTTTACTCCTAGATCTCTCTCATTTTCTGTCTCTTGAAGTTGTACTCCAGCCACCGAGTAGTCAAGCTTGGGCCTTCTTGCACTTGTACCCATTCTCATTACCTTACATTTTGAAGTATTGAATTTCATTAGCCACTTTTCTGACCACTCATGCAGATTATTTAGATCCTCCTGAAGTTCTCTACCATTGTTCTCGTTTTTTACTTTCTTCACAATCTTTGCATCATCTGCAAACATATTCATGAATGAATTTACAGACTCTGGTAGGTCATTTACATATACAAGGAACAAAAGTGGCCCTAAAACTGAACCCTGTGGAACTCCACTACTAACTCTTCTCCATTCAGACACTGAGTGTCTTACTCTAACCCTCTGTTCCCTTCCTTCTAAGTAAGTTTTTATCCATTCCAAAACATTTCCACCTATTCTAGCCATTGATTGCAGCTTCCTAATAAGTCTCCCATGTGGAACAGTGTCAAACGCTTTCTGGAAGTCTAGGAATATGCAATCTGCCCAGCCCTCTCTTTCCTGTAAGATTTGGCTTACCTCATCATAAAATTCTAATAAGTTTGTTACTGTTGATCTACCTTCTCTGAAGCCATGTTGCCTCACTGACAAAAAGTTGAAGGATTCCAAGTGAAGAGAGATATGTTTCCTTAGTAGTTTCTCCATAACTTTGCAAACTATGCTGGTCAAGGAAACTGGTCTATAGTTCAGAGCCGTATCCCTCCTTCCCTTTTTGAAGATAGGTATCACATTTGCTTGTTTCCAGCATCTTGGAATCTCCCCCGACTCCAGTGACTCCTTAAATATGATACTTAGTGCCACTGATATTGTGTTTGCGCATTTTTTAAGCACATGAGGGGATATGTCATCAGGACCTGTAGCTTTATGAACATCTAAATCCATCAGCGCTTTGCATACCTCTGTGGGTGTAAGGTTGATGTTCTCTAATACCGGCCCTTGAGCTTCTATCACTGCAATCTGAGGGGGTGGGATATTTTCTACTGTAAATACTGACTGAAACTCCTTGTTCAATTCTTTGCAGATCTCTTCATCTGTCTCAGTGATGCTTCCATCCGCTCTCTTTAGCCTTAAAACCTGTTCTTTTACCTTCAGTTTTCCTCTGATAAAGCTGTGGAAAAGCTTGGGATTTTCTTTAGCCTTCCTGGTGATGTCCCTCTCATAGTCTCTCTCTGCCTCTCTCCTTTTACTTAGGTAGTCATTTCTTGCTCTTTTGTAGGTTTGCCAGGCATTTATGTTTTTCCTCCTCCTATACCTTTTCCAGCATTTGTCTCTCCACTCTCTAGCTCTTTTACACCCATTATCGAACCATTTCTCTCTGGCATGAATTACACCTACTTTGGTGACAGGTATGCAGCAATCTACTATCTTCCCATATTTCTCACAAAAGATGTCATACATTTCTTGTACAGATTTGTTGTAAAATAAGGTTCTCCAGTCAATAACTGTAAAAATCTCATTCATTTTGATGTAATCTCCTTTCGGATAGTTCCTCTTCCTGTCCTCAGTGCCACTACTCTCAGGAAGAATATCATCAATGATATACTCCATCAACAACACACAGTGGTCACTCTTTCCAATTGGTGGTTCATACTCAATTTTTTCAATATCCAACACATTATCTGTGAACACTAGATCAAGTAGTGATGGCTCATCCCCACCCCTGGCCCTTGTTGTTTCCATTACATGTTGGTGTGTGTGTGTGTGTATGTGTATGTATGTATGTGTGTTTTTTATCCTGGTGTCTGGATGGCGTGCGTGTTAAAGTCTAAAAACGGGGTAAAGATTAAATGTTCCGAGTTTTTTCTCACATTCACGTAAGGTTGCTCGCGCGTGCACACACACACACACACCACATTATGTTAATTTTCTTATTTTTATATATCAAAACATCATCATTATTATTATTATTATTATTATTATTATTATTATTATTATTATTATTGTGGCCACCATGGCCGGGTGGTAAAATCTTGCGACTTTGATTCGTCAGGTCAAGGGTTCGAGGCTCGCCATAGTCTGAGGTTAGAAGGGGTATTCACTTATGGTAACGGTCACTCTTGTCAAAAACCATCTTCTAGCCCTTAGTAGCAAAAAGGAGTTCGTGACCTAAAAGCAATTATTATTAATTATTATTATTATTATTATTATTGTTATTATTATTATTATTATTATTATTATTATTATTATTATTGGCTCCATGAATCTTTCATTACCCCCTTTCAATTGTAAGAAATACCGACCTCCTTGTATCCTGGCATAGCATATTTTAAGAGTTCATGTTCTGCTGACACAATATTATAAATATTTTTACACTTCTACATAGAACCTACAAGTTTACGTCTGTATTTTATTTTACAAAGAAATAGAATTCCATACATATTTTTGTTCTATAATAACTTTTAAACAAAATGTGTTTTTTCAAATACTTGAAACAGTTCCTGAACTCCAAGTTAGGACCCAAAGCCCAAAAAATTCTGTTCCCAGAGGAAAAACTGTATATGCAGGTGTTAAAGTACTAAATATATCAACTTGTTATAAAACTAAATTATCAGATGAAGTCAACAATATATTCATGAGCACATTCTCCATATCTATAGCCAGTTCGTTCGTTTTTATTTATTTTATTTTTTTTAATATATATATATATATATATATATATATATATATATATATATATATATATATATATATATATATATATATATATATATATATATATATATATCGAAATTAGATTAATTTTGTAAACGTGAAGATACCCATATCGTGTCCCAAATGCCCCTTGGGGTATATTGGCTCCACTACAAATGTAATTCTGAGAAGTCAGAATACACCATTTTTTTATTTTATTTTATTTTTTAATTCAGATACATGGGCACCAGGGTATCAGTGCAAGCAATTGGAGACATCTGGTAATACCGCCCATGTGCTCAATCACACTATATGCATTAGTAATTTTGGTCCTATCAGGTAAAGATTAGTGACCCCAGTACATCAAATAGCTCAATTAATTGTTAGGTTAGGTTAGGTTAATGCCTGACCTAATCTAAAAAATTACGGGGTTATGTACCGAGGGTTGCTCCTCTTTACCTTATCGGAAACTCCCGTCTAGAATACTTTAATATTTATATGCAGGTTCGATCCCACCTCGGGGCATTAGGATGGGGATTCAGCCTTCATTCCCCAACTCCAACTTACATGTGTCCATCCCCATTCGACTGAGGATTAATTGTGACACTTTAAAACTTTAGTTACTTAAGTGTTCATGAACTTGATCTTAGAATCTAAGGCCGCTTTCTCACCAAAGTGGCACGTCGCACGTGGCATACCAGGTGGCACGCCAGTTGAAAACGAACATACGGAAATATGTGAAACCTTTCACACAAGTGGCGTGACACGTCCCAAGTGCCACGTGCGACGCAAGTCGCACGTGGCACTTGGGACGTTTCACGCCACTTCTGTGTGAAAGGTTTCATATATTTCCGGATGTTCGTTTTCAACTGGTGTGCCACCTGGTATGCCACGTGCGACGTGCCACTTTGGTGTGATAGCGGCCTTAGATTCTAAGATCAAGTTCATGAACACTAAAGTAAGCAAAGTTTTAAGTGCCACCTGGTATGCCACGTGCGACGTGCCACTTTGGTGTGAAAGCAGCCTAAGAATTATTTTAATTATTATTCATAATCCTCCTCCCTAAGTCTATATCATACAATCTTCATATGTAGTAATGACGAATTATTTTGTATTTTAAATGCCGTTATGTTATTTATCCTATATTTTTTCTATTTTTTTTACCTCTGAGGATGGCATTGTTCACAACATACAAAAGCGTTAACATCAACCATAACATAAAGTCACTCTTAATTACCGAACAAATTTTGATAACTTTGGAATAATGTATCCTATCGGTAATTTAACCTAACCTTACCTAACCTTCATATGTAATAAAAGCTTTACATCAGAGGACTGTTCTACTAGAAAAAAATATAGATAAAGGAAATAGGATTAGCTATTACTAGTATTGTTGTTCCGGTTTTACGTCACGGACTCCCTTTTCTACCAAGGGCTAAGACTGTACTAGTATAACGAATGATATTAATAGTCAAGACTTCTTTTGATGGGAGTGGAGATGGGGTGGGGATAATGGTGATGGCATAGCCTCCCCCATCTAAGGGGTTGATCTCAGATAAGAGATAATTCTTTAATACCTTTAATCACCTCAACATTACCTGGAGTCGATGGAGGGGCGGAGCCAAGGCGTTCTCTTCGCATGAGGCAACAATATCATGACACTCATAGAAGACCTGCAACAGAGAACTATATTGATGTCTGGAAAATGCCTTCTTTGGAAAGCAAAAGCTTGATCTTGTGCAATTAAACACAAACCTCTACTGTCGGTTTCTAGTTTCCATTAGTGAAGTTGTCACAGACCTCCTAATTATTATTATTATTATTATTATTATTATTATTATTATTATTATCATTAATTTATGATATATTGTTAAAAATAAAGCCAGTGTACTCATGAATTCCAGTCGAAGGTGATTTATGGGAGAGCTCTGTGCCATATTTATGGAAAAACTAGGGAAGGTTTCTAATCTAAATTTACTAAAAAAAATCTACAAAAAATTATACAGTATATATGACAGAGCCTTGTGGAATTTTTATTGAAATTCCTGGAAAAGTTTATTTCCTACAAATTACTAGAAAAACCTAGAATGGAAGCATTTTAAGTGAAGTTTTCATGTATGCCTACATATAATGGGAAATACCATAAAAGTTATGAATGGCAGAACTTTGGAATTTTTATAGAAAATTGGGGAAATTTAAGTTAACCTGGAAAATAATCCTAAAAATTAAGAAAATAGAGAGACGTTATTCTAAATATCACTGGAAGTCAGTCCCCTCTCTCTCAAAAAAAGAAAAAGTCCAATAAAACATATATTGCAAAATTACTTAAAATATCCTCTTAAAAATTCCATATATATATAATTATTATTCTTAGCAAATATGGAAAAATTTGAATTTAAAATCACAGGAAAATCCTTCCTAAAAACTTCATACCAAGAGGGTTCATTTCTCTCTCTCTCTCTCTCTCTCTCTCTCTCTCTCTCTCTCTCTCTCTCTCTCTCTCTCTCTCTCTCTCTCTCTCTCTCTCTCTCTCTCTCTCTCTTCAGGAGAGTGTAAAGGGGGGTTTACGCGATCAAACGGTTCGTCGAACGCGGTTCGACAGACAAGTGTTGGAAGTGATGTTCGAACGTGTGAACGGGGTATTTGGTTGTCGAACACGCTCCGTGTTCGACAACCAAATACCCCGTTCACACGTTCGAACATCACTTCAAACACTTGTCTGTCGAACCGCGTTCGACGAACCGTTTGACCGTGTAAACCCCCCTTAAGGAAAGTTATAAATGGCATTTTATCAATAAAATGGGAATTTTTTAGTATGACATTATTCTCACAGAAAAAATGACTTAAAAAGTTAAATATGAACTTTATTTTTAATAATTTGGATGGAAAACTTATGTTTAAAGTCACTGGATAATTACAAAGTAGAAATTAATTTAAAAATGAGAGACGCTCTTTATATGGAAGTATTTAATAGAAAATTTATATTTAAATTCACTGGAAAGATAACCCATAGATCGATATATATATATATATATATATATATATATATATATATATATATATATATATATATATATATATATATATATATATATATATATATATATATATATATTTGTAATTCACTCATGTGGATTAGTATTTTTGATATTTAATAAAATATTTTTACCTTAAATAAAGAATAAAAGTCTGCAAAATGTTTACTTTTTTATTTTATAACAAAAGAAGAATGTAGGACCGACCTATCCCTTGTAAAATCCACGGAAAGACACTCATTAAAGGCAGGTATTTCAACTCCACTAATGTTACAGTCATTAAAACAGCGGGGTCTGACCCTTTCGTAACATTATATCCTTCACATGCATACATACGCTCTTACTTAAGCGCGCTCGCGCACACACACAGATGTTTGCAGCTGATGCAAAGATTGTAAAGAAAGTAGGAAACGAGAACAATGGTAGAGAACTTCAGGAAGATCTAAATAGTCTGCATGAGTGGTCAGAAAAGTGGCTAATGAAATTCAATACTTCAAAATGTAAGGTAATGAGAATGGGTACAAGTGCAAGAAGGCCCAAGCTTGACTACTCGGTGGCTGGAGTACAACTTCAAGAGACAGAAAATGAGAGAGATCTAGCAGTAAACATACTGGCAGATTTGTCTCCAGAAATGCATATAAATGGCTTAGTAAGGGCAGCATATGTGTTCTTAGTAAAGGTAAGAGTAGCCTTCAGGCACATGGTCTAGGAAATGTTCAGAAATATTTAAGTAACCTATGTGAGGCCAAAGCTTGAATATGCAGCCCCCTTTTGGAATCCGCACTTGAAAAAGAACGTAGCTAAGCTTGAAAACGTTGAAAGACATGCCACGAAACTGGTGCCAGAAATACGTAATCTCAGTTATGATGAGAGGCTGAGGGAATTAGACTTATCGTCACTCGAAGCTAGAAGATTGAGGGGGGATATGGTGACAGTCTTTAAATTCCTTCATGGTTATGTTAGAGTGGATAGGGATCGATATTTTGAATGGCTGGCTCTAGAACTAGAGGTCATAGTTTGAAGCTTCGTAAGAAAACTTCTTTGCAGGATGTAAGGAAATAGTTTTTCAGTATAAGAGTAGTTGATATTTGGAATTCGCTTAGCGAGGAGGTAGTTAATGCTATCTCAATCCATAGTTTTAAGGACAGGTATGATAAGTATCACTAAGTAGAAAATGGAACTGATCAGGAGACGGGAAGATACGAGCTTTGGGTTCTTTCCCGTAAATACAATTAGGTAATCACAGATATATATATATATATATATATATATATATATATATATATATATATATATATATATATATATATATGGTAGAAAAAGCCCATGAAATAAAAGAACGAAAATATATAAAAAGTACTTATTAATTTCCTGACCTAAACTGGTCACCTTCTGAAAGTCAAAGTCAAAGTCAAAGTCAAAAACTTTATTCCATCAAAAATGGCTATTACATGATAATTAATCTAATTACAAATGTAAAATGTCAAAATAAAGCAAATGAAATTTGCAAAGCACAAAATCAAAATATTTACACATTAAAAGTACTTTGAGAAGGTGACAAGTTTAGGTCACGAAATTAATAAGTACTTTTTATATATATATTTTCGTTCTTTTATTTTCCTGTCATTTTAGACTGTATGTTAACAGTTCAGTGTTATTAATATACTATATATATATATATATATATATATATATATATATATATATATATATATATATATATATATATATATATATATATGTGTGTGTGTGTGTGTGTGTGTGTGATCTATTTTTGTAAAATTATGGCTAAACGAGGAATTTCGAATAATACTCTTTTACGTTGAAAAACTTCACAACATCTATAAATACTGTACTTACACACACACGCATTTATATATATATATATATATATATATATATATATATATATATATATATATATATATATATATATATATATATATATATGTATATATATATATATATATATATATATATATATATATATATATATATATATATATCCAAATAAGCACATTACATATGTGAGAACATGAATCATATTTTACCCCGACCGGGACTTGAACCTAGGACTTATAATTACTAAGTCAAGG
This sequence comes from Halocaridina rubra, assembly GCA_037179515.1. Classification (NCBI taxonomy): domain Eukaryota; kingdom Metazoa; phylum Arthropoda; class Malacostraca; order Decapoda; family Atyidae; genus Halocaridina; species Halocaridina rubra. Next base: position 49,779 of record JAXCGZ010013263.1, on the reverse strand, counting down.
CGCTACCAACTTCACCTCAGAAGGTTAAAAGGAATCAGACCTAATAGCTTATATCTGCTATACTTAGGAATGAACGCATTCTATCTGAATGCCACTATGTTCATATTACAGATTCCCCATCCTCACTCGTGGCTTCATTTTCGCATTTAATTCAACTCCCAATCTCATTCGGGACCAACAATAATCAAATAAGCACATTACATATGTGAAAACATGAATCATTTTTTACACCGACCGGGACTTGAACCTAGGACATAATTACTAAGTCAAGTCGCTACCAACTACACCACAGAAGGTTAAAAGTATAGCAGATATAAGCTATAAGGTCTGATTCCTTTTAACCTTCTGTGTTGTAGTTGGTAGCGCCTTGACTTAGTAATTATAAGTCCTAGGTTCAAGTCCCGGACGGGTAAAAAAATGATTCATATATATATATATATATATATATATATATATATATATATATATATATTATATATATATATATATATATATATATATATATATATATATATATATATATATATATATATATATATATATATATATATTCACAAATAAGGTAATGTACCTATTTGTGGAATGTTTGTGGAATGAGCCTCCCACAGACACCCCTTCATTAACCCACATGTGGGGGTTCATCCCTTAGGGAATATTGCCATATGTTTTGTTAGAATATCAGAGCTGCAGGACAGGCATTGCTGCCTATATTAAAAAGTTAAGCATGTGAAAGTATAGTTACACCATTGGCCTCACACATCTAACTGAATACTCACTTAGACTGTTGAGTTTGCAGTTTTTATCTGTTAACGATTGTGACGTCACTTCTCGAGGAGTTGGACTCGGGAACCTCCTATGAGACAGTTATTATTATTATTATTATTATTATTATTATTATTATTATTATTATTATTATTGTTATTAATATATAAGATTATAGCAATAATAATAATAATAATAATAATTACTAATTATTAATATTATTATTATTAATATATAAGATTATAGCAATAATAATAATAATAATAATAATAATAATAATAATGATAATGATAATAACAATAATAATAATTACTAGTAATAGTAGATGTGTCATAGAAATTGTTGGGGGATGTTGGAAGCTTGGGGATAGCCCCCCCATTGCGAGACCATGTGGCGGCAGTAAATATATTGACCCTTTTCAAACACTCCTAAAATCGATCTCCCTCACCCTCATTATTTTTACTCTCTCTCTCTCTCTCTCTCTCTCTCTCTCTCTCTCTCTCTCTCTCTCTCTCTCTCTCTCTCTCTCTCTCTCTCTCTCTCTCTCTTTATTTGTATTAACAAATACTTTGGTCCCTTTCCGCTAATTCAAACGTTACCCTTAGGTTTCGTAATCACCATAGCATTAGTAAGTAGTTTTAGGGGAGGGCCTTGCTGAGATAAAATCTACAAATAGTCTCTCTGTCCCGCGTCGTATATCAATGAGTTCAGTACTGCGTCTGGCTTTAACTCGCATTTTTCTGAGGTTTCTTGAGTCGCTCTCAAAATACTTGGGTGGCTGCGGGCAGAAAACAAGTTCGCCTATACTATTTATTTATTTATTTTTTATTTTGAACCATCATTATCCTAGCTGGCTATTTAATTGCAAAACAGGGATATAGGCCCGATTTCTTAAACAGTGTAAACCTCGGATACCATATTGTTAGTTAGCTAGACGCACAGATGGATTTCATAAACGCATCTGACGCAATTCTGTGTATGGCTAGGATCCCATACGGGATCTTAGGCCCAATTTTTTAAGCAGTGTAAACCTAGGATACCATATTGTTAGTTAGCTAGACACACACAAATGGATTTCATAAACGCAACTGACGCGGTTCTGTGTATGGCTGCGTTTATGAAATCCATTTGTGTGTGTATAGCTAACTAACGATTGGGTATCCTAGGTTTACATTGCTTAAGAAATAGGGCCATAAGGGGAACCAACACAAGACTGAGTAGTGAGCTCTTTATTCACAGAACAAACACAGATGCAGGTTCAAAGATGATTAGTATTAAAGGGCCAACACTCTGGAACAATATTCCAGAGCATCTTAAAAATGCATCCTCCTTCACAGCTTTCAAAAGGCAAACTATATAGTTTTCTTTTGGGCAAATAGTTACTGCTCACACACTAATCAAACTTAATGATTCAATGCAATTTCCCGTAACACTAACCATTCTGTATATAAATAGATATAGCTTTCTTTGATTTCTAAGTTAAGAAATAGTTATTCTCATTGTAAGGAATACAAATATGGTGATGATTCCGATAATAACGATCCTGTATCGAGTGTTACTATTGCTACTTTATTATTAACATTATTATTACAGTATGATTATTGTTATTATAATTTTATATGCATCTGTTAACTCAAGGTAATCATTTTCTAAGAATTCTCTAAGTTCAATTACATGTCTACTTATAAGTGTACTCTTAGTTTTGTAAAAGAATAGCCTTTGCCCAGTGGAAATAAATATTTGTTTGTTTTGGATTAAAGAGTAGCTTCATAGAGGGTCTCACTGAGGTAAGTCCCGAACGACCGTTTCCTTGATCCTGCCTCATGGCGTAATCGGTTAAGCACTGCGCTTCTATTCATAAACAACGAGGTTGGATTCAGAGTAGTAATTAAGAGCAAAAGTTTCTTTCTAAAACTTTTCTTCTGAGCTTCCGTATGTTGCGTTGCTTCTGAGGTTCCGTACGTTGCGTTGAGACTGTAGAATAGCTGTTCTTTTGGAGGGCATCACCGAGCTTATCCCTTTCTCAATGATGTGGAAAACTTTAAAAAAATCTTCGTCTACTTCTTTTGTTGTTGTTGTTATTATGATATTTTTAGTATTGTTATTATTATTATTATTATTATTATTATTATCTTGTATGCCTCTTCTTTTTCTTTTCTGTCTTTTAGTCCATCTACTCTTATTCTTCTTCTTTTTCTTTCATTATTTCTCGTCTTTCTTTTCCTCCCTCTCTAGCTACAATTATTCTTATTTTTTATATCCTCATCACTCTTCCTGTGTGTCCCTTTTATTACTTCCTCCTCCTCCTCCTCCTCCTCCTCCTCCTTTCCCCTTATTACATGACCCTCCGATTCTCTGTGGGCCCCACTTAGGCTCTTCACTGAACAAGTATTGACTGATGGTTTTTTTGGGGGGGAGGGAGAGGGGGGGTGAATTATGGAGGGGTCTGGGGAGACCTTTTGCCCCTCCCATTTTTATGGTATTAGGTTACCCTTGTTGGGGAAAGTGGTTAGAAGGAGGAGGGGAGAAATGGAAGAAGGCTTAAGAAGGAAAGAAGGAAGAAATGGGAGGAGTCGGAAGGAAAAAGTAGGTGTTGGAAAGAAGAAGGAGGAGGAGGAGGAAGAGGAAAGGAAGGGAAATAGAAAAAGAGAAAAAGGCTGGAAGGAAACAGAGGAAGTGGTGGAATGGAAAGAGAAGAAAAGAGGTGGAATGGAAAGAGGAGAGGAGTGTGGGGAGACTTTTTGCCCCTCCCATTTTTATGGTATTGGGTTACCCTTGTTGAGGAAAAGTGGTTAGGAGGAGGAAGAGGAGGAGAAGACTAGAAAAAGGGAAAGACGAGAAGGTCCGGAGGAGGCTGAAGGAAAAAAGAGGAGGAGGAGGAAGGAGCAATAGCTTAAGGAGGAGGTGAAGAATATAAGACTTACAAGGGGTAAGAGGAGGTGGAGAAAGAGGAGGAGGAGGAAGGAGCAATAGCTTAAGGAGGAGGTGAAGAATATAAAACTTACAAGGGGTAAGAGGAGGTGGAGAAAGAGGAGGAGGAGGAAGGAGCAATAGCTTAAGGAGGAGATGAAGAATATAAGACTAACAAGGGGTAGGAGGAGGAGGAGGAGGAGGTGGAGAATGGAAGAAGAAAGAGAGGATGGGAAGAAGGAGGAGGAGTAAGAAGAGATATAGGAAAAAAGAGGAGGAGGAGGAAATAGGAGTAAGAGTAAGAAAAAATGGAAGAATTTGAAGAAATAGGATGAAAAGAAGCATAGTAGAAGACAAAATGGAGAAGAAGAGCATGAGAGGCATAAAGAGGAAGAGAAAGAGGAGGATTGAAGTAACAGGAAGAGGAATGGGAGGGGAAAGGTGAAAGAAGAGGAGGGGAGAAGATGGAGGAGGAGAGGAAGAGGCTGTTAATGGGCTTGTTCTTAGCGTGAACACTTATATTTATTCATTTTATTTCATAATATAATTAATATTATTTTGATATATATTATATGTCAGAATTACATTAATAATGCATATCCTCCACCATGTATGAGTCACTATGAGTCCCCATTATGGGGGTGGACGCAGACAGAGTGTGACTGTGGAATTTAGGCAGGATGCTTTTACTTAATTATTATTATTATTATTATTATTATCATTATTTCAAAGTCACATTTTGCAGCAAGAAAACAAATTCATTTGAGAGAGAGAGAGAGAGAGAGAGAGAGAGAGATACGAAACGTAAGGAATAGTAGAATAGATTTTATACTCTTCTATTAATCTCTCTAATTTATTTTTTATATGTGTAGTATTTTTCAGGTATTTAAGATGAGAGAAAGAATTTTGTTTATGTCTTTAACGTCTAAACAATGTCTACTTGTCTACAACTGTACAAATATTCGCATATATAAAGAGAGATTAGGGATATAATGAGAGAGAGAGAGAGAGAGAGAGAGAGAGAGAGACTTTGCATAATAATAATTATTATAATTATTATTATTGTTGAAATTTTTATGCCAGTAATTTGGTTGTTATTATTATTATTATTGTTGTTGAAATTTTTATGCAAGTAATTTGGTTGTTGTTATTATTATTATTATTATTATTATTATTATTATTATTATTATTATTAGTATTATTATTATTATTCAGACAGACAGACGCAGACACAATAGATCACGTCTGTTGTAGCAGCAACAAAGCAGAGCTTGTTCTCTAGTTCCATTTAATCCGTATAAATACCTCGACAAAATACCATCTAAGAATCTGACTTTTAACAGATCCAATTCCTTTAATCCTTTTAGGTAGGCTGAGACGATAGGGGGAGAGAAAATGAGAGAGAGAGAGAGGGAGAGAGAGAGAGAGAGAGAGAGAGAGAGAGAGAGAGAGAGAGAGAGAGAGAGAGAGAGAGAGAGAGAGAGAGAGAGAATTTCACATTATTTTGAAAGAAAGACAATAAGGAAGAGATTATTGTTATTATTTTTATTATTATTATTATTGTTGTTGTTGCTGATAATGACAAATCAGTTGGTTGTGAACACCTACTGAAGGTATTATAAATAACTGTTATATTTGTCCAATCCAACTCTTTGTTATATAATCTACTTAATTTGTCCCTGTGTAATCTTAAAATGTCGGGATTATCTAATAGAGGTTTTCCCTTGATCTGTTGCTCCAATCTTAAGGCGATTTATAAATCGTGTTATAACTCTTTTCAGAAGTAGGAAATAAACTTTCTGTTTGAGATAATCTATTGCTCGTTGCTCCTGAGATTTCTGGATGTAAAGACCTATTATGGACAGGGATTCATAATAGCTTTCAATATCCTGCTGGAAATAAAATTTACAATAAGAGATAGTCAAACTTCAGATGGATATAAGTCTTGCTATTTAATAGCACTTGAACTTCCTGGATGTCAAGACCTCTTCTGGATAGGGCCTCACACACACTGTCTCTGCTTATTCTCCTTCTTTGCTCAGCGACCAATAGCCTATAGATGTGTACTGAAGTATTTAAGTGAAAAGATTAGTGAACAGGTGCTCTAGCAGTGCAAGGTATGGGAGGTTGTGGAGGCTGTTTGGAACAAAGTTACAGAGACAAGTTATTGCCTTGTGTCCAACAATACTCTGTCAAGTGACCTGTTTCTCTGGACCCTTCACCCACTCTGGACCTTATTGGAAAGCCAGAGTAACCAGGCGTTGTGGATATACTGGATGGACGGCTGCTGAGGCAGTTGTTTAGAGTACGGTCATAGAGGCTAGATGGAATATAGTGCAACACTTTTTCACTGTCTAAGGCCCTGCTAGATAAGGCCTCTTCAACCACTTGGTCGCTTCATATAGGCCTAGATTTCCGTGTTTGAACGGAAACATGGAGGCAAAATGGATCATAGTGGCCAAAACCTTTCAATCTGAGGCTCTCTGTTGGACAAGGTCTCTCCAACTTTAGCCTTTTACATCGTACAGGAAAATCTGGGAATGTTAAGATAAGCTGTATTTGTGAGAGAGATACGACTAGTTCATTGACCTGGATTCAGAGAGCCTTTATAAGGCTCTTGGGGGAAACCTCTTCTGAGGAACGGAAGGGTATAGAAGGAGACAAGTGGATCTGAGGTGGTCTTGAGAGGAACAGAGAGAGAATATGGGAAGGGAAAGATTAAGAGAGAGAGAGAGAGAGAGAGAGAGAGAGAGAGAGTTGATCTGTAGGGAATAGAGGAGTAGTTGCGAATTGACAAGAGTTGAAAGTAGTTGAAAAGGCTTTTGTCCAGACTGAAATTCTTAAAAAAAGAGATTTGAGAAAAGTTTTTATATAAGTCATTGATAGCTTTTATTTTATTTTAATGACTGATATTTAGTAAGTTATTATTATTATTATTATTATTATTATTATTATTATTATTATTATTATTAACAGCAAGTCAGCCTGGAAGACTAATTACTGTTTAAAAATCTTAAAAGCTCCCATACATAAGACGGCATCATATATATATATATATATATATATATATATATATATATATATATATATATATATATATATATATATTGCCAGATTGCTCTTAAAACTCTGCTAACATTGCATCTAAGGGTCATTAGCGTGCCAGTATGTGGCCAGCCGTGTCTACGATACATTATTTATAAATCACTATAGAGGAAATGATTGAAGTCCTTCTTCTTCTTCTTCTTCTTATTATTATTATTATTATTATTATTATTATTAATTTTAATTTCTTCGTCTCCTCTTCCCCCTCTCCTCCTCTTCTGAATTTGTCTCCTTTTTCATATATCACCTCCTCCTCCTCCTCCTCCTCCTCATCCTCCTCCTCCTCCTCCTCCTCCTCCTCCTCCTAAATTCCGACGCTTTTCTCTTTTCTAGACAACCTTTGCTAGGGCTACACATAGCCTAAGTCTCTTCACTCGTTTTTTCCTAATCTTTTGAGCCTATAGGCTATGTTTTTTGGTCCTTTTGAAGCTCCAATAGCCCCCTAGCCACTTTTTTTTAGCATTCTCGACAGGCTTAAATAAAGTACGCAGTTTATTGTACAATTGATATAATTAAAGAAGCCTAAAATATGCTCAAAGATGTTTTTGGGTTTAAGGCTTTTATTTTTCGAGATTTGTACCTGTACAGAACGAAGGCTTCTAATTTTAGGATTAGGTTGTCAACACACATGCAAACGCACATTCTCTTACACTTTTTTTCATTTATTTTATTTTTACGGAAATTTAACGTGTTTCTTTTTTTTTTTATATGAGAATAGGTGACAAAAAGACAGTCTGAAGACAGTCAACTAATGGCTTCTTTCTAACGGTTTTTAACGGAATTTGAAATATTTGAACGGTTGTTTCTTCTTTTTTGCTATTTGTACTAATAGGTAATACAGAGACATTATAAAGACAGTCCACTTGTTAGTATTATCTAACGGGTTTTAACGAATTTTAATGTTTTTTTGTAAGTTTTCTTTAATGGTTGTAACGGAAGTTAACGGATTTTAACGGTTTTATGTGATAATTGGTGACAGAAATTTGAATTGAAGATAGTGAAAGCGTCTTCCTATTGTGGCTGAGAAAAGGTGACAGAAAGACTAGATAAAGATAATGTAGTTCTATTCTTGTAGGTATTAAGAGGTGACAGAAAGAGAGAATTAACATTTTAGTTCTATATGTGTAGGTCGCTGCTGGTGATAGAAAGATAGATTGCAGACAGTTAAATCTTCCTCATGTGGGAGAGAAGAGGTGATAGATTTATAGAATTAAGATATTTATATTTGTATGTTCCCATGGGTAGGTAACAGAAAGACAGAAATGAAAATTTTTGAAACTTTATATGAGGTGAATGACATTGAATGAAGATATTGAACTCTTTCTCTCGTAGTTAACAATAAATTATAGAAAAAAAAATATTTAGACTGTCAAATCATCATGGTCTAGGGAATATGTGACAGATTGGTTGAATAAATTTATTAAATTCTATTATTGTAGGTACCAAGAGGATACTTTACGTGGAATAGTAGGTGACAGAAAAGATAGATTGAAGATAGTTAAGTCTTCTCCATGTGTGATAGAATACAGAACTCAGACATGCTAATTGTCTTCCCTTGAAGGTAAGAGAAGGTGACAGAAACATTCAAATAAGCTGAAGGTTTTTTCTTCTTCTATTTTTTGCTTTAGTTTTTTATATGCCGTTTACTTGATGGTTTTCAACTTTGAATTTTTGTGTGCGAGGTTTACCCAACTTAATATGGGGTTTACATTGTCTGCTCTTTATCTCTTGTGTAAACTCACAGTGAGAGAGAGAGAGAGAGAGAGAGAGAGAGAGAGAGAGAGAGAGAGAGAGAGAGAGAGAGAGTTTATTTTAAGAAAAGTTATTTTTTGAGGTTTTATCTTGTTAAAGAGAAATATTAGTAAAAGTAGTTTCCGTGGCAAAATGGTAGCGTCCGCGACTCTGAGGCGGCAGGTCGAGGGTTCGCGCCCCCTCACGGACTGAGGTTAGTTAGGGCATACACTCAGGGTAACGATTACATCTGCCAAAATAAGTCCTTCACAAGAAGGCAACCGTCCTAGCCCTTAGCAGATAAGGGAGTTCGTGACTTAAAAGCCGAACCCAACCCAAGCCGGAGAAATTTTAATAAAAATGTGAATTTATTTTATTTTCTGACAAAGAATAATTGTAACTATTAGTCAGATCTCTCTGTAGTTGGAATGGGAGTTAATTATCTGCTTGTAACTGGTGGATCAGTGCTCAGGAAATTTTTTTTTTTTTATTCAAAGGCACTGCTTTAGTCACATAGAGGAACAATATTTGTCATTACTCAGAGAATTATTTTTGTATTTAATTCTAAAGGCATCACTAGGGGATAAGTGGACACAGGCACTCCTTTATATTACGTAGAGGGCTATTTCTAGTGGATTTGCTTCGCGGTCGTTCTCACGCAGGTACTCCCTGAGTTGCATGTATAGGGACGTTATTACAGTCCCACTCGGAAGTGTTACATTTAGAGTAACACTTAATTATTGTCGTTAGTTTAAAATAAAAAAAAATGATTGAATAGTTGATGTACTATACCAGGACCTCAGTGTTTTCAGTTTAGTAATTGCACACGTACGCATTTAAGTGCACACATATATATAGATAGCAAGAGCTACTGTTATAATACTTCAAAATAATAATAATAATTATAGTAATAATAATAATAATAATAATACTAAATGTATACATAGATTATATGAAGTGTTTTCTAGATTTAGGGAAGGATTTTAATATAGTCGTGATTCAAAGATCAACATCATGAACACTTTTTGCTAGAATATTAAGGTTTTCTAGGCTAATTTATATAATAATAATAATAATAATAATAATAATAATAATAATAATTATATTCAGAGACGGATGGTCAGTGACAACCTCATTAATGGAAAAATGAAACCGGCAGCAGAAAAGATGTGTTTCAGTGATTATTATCACATTATCAAGCTTTCGCTTGCCACCGGATGCATTTTCAATATACCGATATAGTCGTCTGTATATTCTTCTGTCCATCTTCGGAGGATGAGTAGACAAATGTGCTCGTAAGCGCCAAGGTGCTCCGTCGTCATCAAAATTATATATATATATATATATATATATATATATATATATATATATATATATATATATATATATATATATATACACACACACACACACACACACACACACACACACACACACCATATATATATATATATATATATATATATATATATATATATATATATATAGAGAGAGAGAGAGAGAGAGAGAGAGAGAGAGAGAGAGAGGCACTTAGCTACAAACACAATATATACTTGTTTTTTCGAGTTCAAGAGATCCTTTTGAAGATCGTATTTTATCTCTCTCTCTCTCTCTCTCTCTCTCTCTCTCTCTCTCTCTCTCTCTCTCTCTCTCTCTCTCTCTCTCTCAAGTGTTTGTTTGCTTTATATTGACCTATGTTTGAGTACGTGCTGTGGACTGTGCGTGCATCTATGTATGTACTTGTATATGAGAGCATGAGCTTCAGTTTATGCCTATTTGTGTATATGATGTAATGTCCGTGGTCGCATGCAGAATTACCTCAGTGAGGCTCTCCTCTCTAAAACCCTCTGTGAGTATATATGTGGGTATGTGTGTTTTGTATTTAGAGCTACTTCCATATTCCGGATTATTACAGTGAGACCCTCCTGAGAAAGTCCGAAATAATAGGATATTAAGTATTCATTGCTGAAATAGGGATGACACAAACCCCTTTACACATGCACATACATACACATACGCGCTCGCACACAAACGCATACACACTAACACATACACACACACTGTATTTCAATGGCTGTTGTTCATGTGAAATTTTACACTAAAGATGAGTGGACGGCATTGTTCTGTTCCTGGAGTATCTTAGAAGTGGCGTGGCTTGAAGCTGATACATTATTTATTTATTAGATACATTTATATATGTATATTTATTTATTTGTTTGTTTGTTTGTATGCATATATTTATTTGATTATTTGTTTGTTTTGTGTTTGTTAATTTTGAGAGAATATCCAGTGACACTTTTCTTTTTCAATTTTTTTTCTTTATTTTGATATTAAATGCATTTAGTATAATGTTCAAGGATTTGTAATAATAATAATAATAATAATAATAATAATAATAGTAAATATATCAATAGTAATAACATTATAAATAAGTATCGTGATGATAATAGTAGTATTGTTGTTACTATTATTACTACTACAACTCCTACTACTACTACTGCTGGTGCTACCACTACTACTACTACTACTAATGATAATAATAATAGTAATAATGATAAAAATAATAATCTTTCATTCTGAATAAACTGCATTTGGGTAGTATGTGGATGGGCTGGGACTTGGAGGGGGGACGAGCCCCCCCCCCCCGCCCCGTTGTGGGCGGAGGTGTTTCTTCATACCAGAGTTGGGCGTAGCATCTTGAAAACCAACTTGATAAACATGTATCATAAAGACTCGGTGCAGTACCCTATATATGGTACCCAACTAACCAAGGACTGTAGGAACGGTACCTAATATTTGGTACTTAACTACTTGAGAATTTTTCAACGAGTCATTGAGCTGTGTATACCCAATATATGGTACCTATTTAGTCTGTGATCCTGAGGCATTGTACCCTATATATGGTTCCCAACTCATCAAGAATATGTAACAAGTTGGGGAATAGTAGGTACCCAGTTTTTACTGCTTAGAAATTGTAGGTACCTAATATTTGGTACCCACCTGACCATGGAATTTCATGGGCCCATTGTTTGGTACCTAATGTACAAAGGAGCCTTAGTGCATCCTATATATGCTTACCAAGAAGCGTAATTACTGTACTCAGTATTTGGTACCCAACTTTTCGGCGAACCGTAGATACGGTCATATGAACTTTATATATGATAATTATTTGGGGACCCGGTGGCACCTACTGGCTAGTACAGTGGTAACGCGCTGGCTTCGCATTCACGAGGTCGAAAGATCGGTTCCCGTCCAAGACCGAGAGTTTAAGCTGTTTCCTGGCAGGTGCTGCTGTGGTTGGTCACCACAGTGGGGGGTTGGGGCTTGCCCCGGCTGACGAATACCCATTGTATTGTAATGGAAATAAATGTTTATTATTATTATTATTATTATTATTATTATTATTATTATTATTGTTCCGGTTTTACGTCACGGACTCCCTTATCTACCAAGGGCTAGGACGGTTGCCTTCTTGCGAAGGACTTGTTTCGGGTACACAACTAACCAAAATATTGTACACACACACACACACACGCACACCGTCTCTACCTTTTATTCTCCTGTTTTATGAGGAACTTATATATGATTATATAGCTCACGCCCCGTTGATCTGGCATTCGAATCTTAGAAATATATTTGTACAGCGTCTCTTCGCCAGATACACTTGGTGCTAAGCCTCCGTGAACTCCGCTGACTTGATAAATACAACATTAGATGTATGAAATAAATTATATTGCACAATCTTTAAATTCTTCAGCTTGTATGTCGATTAAAAGGTAGAGAAATACACAAAGGGATAAAAACGGTAATTGGCAACTCATCCTCATTTTAAGGCTAAAAAAAAACAATAATTGGCAACACATCCTCATTTTTCTTCTTCTTTCATTACGAGGAAAATAAATGTTTACATCCAGCCAACTGGGGTAGCACGACAGTTCAACTCTTTACCGGTTCGAAGCCCGGATTAAGGGAGAGGACTGGTGTTAGGAAAGACATCAAGCCGTAAAACCCATGACCTGTCGACTAACAGCAACCCGGTATGAATGGGGGAAAAGAGACTGAGAAGTAAGAAGAAATTCTTGCCAAAATATACTCTACCCTATCCCTTTTAGTCGGCTCATTGACACGTTGAGAATATAGGTTCATTAGTGTATCTCTTTTAAATTTGGTCTGTCGGAAAAGTGATTATATTTCTCTTATTTATTTATTTATTTATTTATTTTTCAATATTGTATCTTGTTTATTAAAGATAATGTTTAGGACTTACGTCATGGGCTTAAAGTATGGAATACACGATGTCAGTTTTGTCTAATTAAGTTTTTCTCAGTAATATTGGACATTTTAAGAGTACTTGGCAACAGGCTGCCTACCATTATGGCGGCGATTGTTTTAATATCGTCAGAGCATGTGTTCAAGACGCGATGGAACACAGGACTGGACAACGATGGTGTTTATTATTATTATTATTATTATTATTATTATATATATATATATATATATATATATATATATATATATATATATATGTATATATATATATATATATATATATATATATATATATATATATATATATATATATATATATATATATATTCTGTAATTAGAATTTTGTTAGCAAGATTACAAGAAAACCTGTGTGTTAGAGAGGCTGAAGGGTTTAGAATTTAATTTCTTTCCATTCTCATAGAGTGTATGTTAGACTGGGTCGTGTTAGGAACATGTGAACTCATACAGTTAATTTTTGAAAATTTCTTTGCAGTTGTTGTGATCTTTTTAAGCTATTTTCCAAAAAAAATTGTCACTAAAGGTTAAACGTTTCAAAGGTAAGGGGCAGTGATATCACAATGCCCGACTATATAGCTACCATATAACTGTGCCCAAGCCCCCTTTCCAATTATGTGAACCCAGTGGTGGTGAATAATCAGGTAGACCTATAAGGAATTCACTGATCCTCCAATTAATAGGTTAGTCCAATCAGGCATGACATGAGACAGGGAAAGGTAATCCAACCCTGGGTCAGGATAGAATTTTCGGCCAATATATTCTAGCCCCCGTCACTACCACTGCTCCAAAATATCACTAGGCTTGATTATAATGGGTATGCAGCTGCATATTTTAAAAATTAAGTAATTTTGCTGTCATGCAGTGTATTTAACCAGACTGACTGAATCCAAGGCCTTATTTTTATGTTTTTGCAATATTAAATAACTTTAGCTAAGGGGGCCTTGGTAGCTCAGTGGTAGAACTCACAGGTCAGTGACTTTAGGAAGGTCATCAAGTCTTAATCCCCCAGATCCAACATGTCTGTGTCTACCCCCTCTAAATGGGGACTAAGTGTGACACAAAAACAGCAAGAGCATAGCTGTATATTTAGCTAGTTACTCGTCATAGAATAAAAAAACAAAAGAAATTCAAAATAAGCTAATTGATGAGACGTAATTTATATTAAAGCATTTTCTTGTCATTTACACATTTGAAGTATTATTAAAATATCGTATTAATAATTTTTTCCTTTTCATGTCCACTAACATGCTTCAACTTTGGGCTCACATCTTAGGCTGTTTTTAGTAGTGCGATTTTGACTAGCCTGTATGCAGTAGAAATATATAGAAAAAAATATTTTCTTAAAAAATGCATTATAGCAACTACTGTACTGTTTTTACATGGAATATGAATTGTATTAAAATTTAAATAGAGTATTGTATTCTAACCATGGTAGTCACCGTGGCTCATCCGGTAGCGTCCGCGGCTCTGAAGCGTCAGGTCGAGGGTTCGCGCCCCCGTCACGGTCTGAGGTTAGCAAGGGCATGCACTCAGCATAAGGATTACATCTTCCAAAACAAGTCCTTTGCAAGAATTTTTTTTTTTTTTTTTAAATTTAACCTTTATTTCCATTTCATTACAATGGGTATTCGTCAGCCAGGGCAAGCCCCAACCCCCCACTGTGATGTCCAACCACAGCAGTTCCTGCCAGTAAACAGCTTAAACTCTCGGTCTTGGACGGGGACCGATCTTTCGACCTCGTGAATGCGAAGCCAGCGCGTTACCACTGTACTAGCCCTTGGTAGAAAAGGGAGTCCGTGACGTAAAACCGGAACATTATTATTATAATAACTATTATTATTATTATTATTATTATTATTATTATTATTATTCAAGTAGTCACCGTGGCTCAAGCGGTAGCGTCCGCGACTCTGAGGCGTCAGATCGAGGGTTAGCGCCCTGTCACGGTCTGAGATTAGCAAGGGCATGCACTCAGGGTAACGATTACATCTGCCAAAATAAGTCCTTCGTAAGAAGGCAACCGTCCTAGCCCTTGGTAGAAAAGGGAGTGTGTGACGTAAAACCGGAACATTATTATCATTATTATTCAAGCAGACGTCTTTCCTTGCCTCATTAGTCCTACCCTCAAGATATACTGGCAATGAGATGCCATACGACGTTGTTTAGAGCATCGAATTCGGGACCTTTTGGGTGTGAATCACCTATATTCCAATATTGGCTTCAAGCATTTAACGAGGTACTCTATGCTTGGGTTGACCATGACTAGATAATGTCCATATGAAACAGATTCTGGAAAATAAATTATCTACGAATTAACCCCAGGACTTGCACTCCGGTCTCCTCGTGAGTGAGATAGCCTTGAAGTTAATTAACTGACCCTGTTTCACTTTTAGCCCCACACATCCTTCGGCACGATCTGTGAGGTACCCAAATGCTGCGACTCTTATATCTATTTTAGTTGTGACGAGGAACGCTGTACCACAGAGCCGTTTAGGGGTAAAGGATGTTTAGATTATCTATAAATAATGCAAATTGTCAGAAATTAGAGATTTGTGTGTTTGGTTTGGTTCATATTTCAGAATTCTAATGGTGTGGTTACGTAGGTGTGTATGTATGTGTGTATATATGTGGTTATGTACATATGTATGTATAAATGTTTATGCGTGTATGTGGGCATACTTATATATTTGTGTTTATATATATATATATATATATATATATATATATATATATATATATATATATATATATATATATATATATATGCAGGAATATGTATGTATATATTTTATACGTATGTTCGTATATATGTGTGCAGAAATTTATGTACTTGATTTTTGTGTGTAAGTATATATTTCTGCCTTTGTATATTTCTTTTTATGCCTATATGCGTTTATATGTATAAATATACATGCACATGTCGGAAATAGGAGATATGTCTTTTGGTTCATATTTCAGAAAGCTAATGAGGCATGTAGATTTATATATACGTATATATATTCATTTGTGCCTATATCTATGTATGCAGGAATATGTGTGGATGTATTTATGCATATATATATATATATATATATATATATATATTATATATATATATATATATATATATATATATATATATATACTCTTCTCTGTCTATATTTATCTATTTATAGCAATTTGCATATATATATATATATATATATATATATATATATATATATATATATATATATATATATATATGCAAATTGCTATATATAGATAAATATAGACGGAGAAGAGCATATATATATATATATATATATATATATATATATATATATATATATATATATATATATATATATATATATGCCCTTCTCTGTCTATATTTATCTATTTATAGCAATTTGCATATATATATATATATATATATATATATATATATATATATATATATATATATATATATATATATATATATATATATATATATATATATATATATATGCAAATTGCTATATATAGATAAATATAGACGGAGAAGAGCATATATATATATATATATATATATATATATATATATATATATATATATATATATATATATATATATATATATATATATATATATATATATATATATATATATATATCCGCCTATCTATCTATCTGTGTACATATCTATCTTTCTCTGTACCTCTCATGCCGTCTACTTGTTTAACCTATGTTTGGTTATGAAGGTATGTTATAAAACATATTAAAATAATATATTTTAATTTATTATAATTGTTTCGTATTTTATTTTTCAGGTAAGGCATTATTACATATGTCTCCTGGGTCATTTTTTAGTTCACACATGAGACGAACTACTCAGGTATGTTGGAGATTTATTTTTATTATCTCTCTCTCTCTCTCTCTCTCTCTCTCTCTCTCTCTCTCTCTCTCTCTCTCTCTCTCTCTCTCCTCTCTCTCTCTCTCTCTCTCTCTCTCTCTCTCTCTCTCTCATGGGGGAGTAAGGCACCTCAACTCCTTCCCGGTCCTGCCCGGATCGGTGAAGAGTGTTGGTGTTAGGAAGGACATCTGGCCTTTAAACTTTTAAAACCAACGCTAGTATGTGAAAGGCTTGTGAAGAACAGCGACTCCATATGAACGTGGGAAAAGCTGTTAAGAAGGAGAAGAAGAATAAGGAGAAAAAGGAGAGGGAGAAAAAGAAGAAGAATTAGACATGAAATGGAGAGCAGTGGTGTCTGTCGTCTCCTAACCCCTGCCAACTCAGCAAGCATAATGAGTAGACAAGTGGATATGGCAGGGCAGTGTTACAACCGTTTTCACCATGAACTGCTGCACGAAAATAAATAAAAATGGAGAATTCCTGCGAGTGTACGTCCCCACTCCTCTTTTTATGTAAATGGCTAAACATGGTGTGATGTTCGCTTCTAAGAACAGCATTCTCTCTCTCTCTCTCTCTCTCTCTCTCTCTCTCTCTCTCTCTCTCTCTCTCTCTCTCTCTCTCTCTCTCT
>JAXCGZ010013263.1:22500-27500 GCA_037179515.1 Halocaridina rubra | reverse complement strand
TTTGGCCGTGTAAACCGCCCTTTAGGTAGGAATGGTTAGGTAAAGTAGGTCAGGGATTGCTAGCATTTGTTAGGTTAGGCAAAGCATAGACCCCTGTCAAGGCTGGAGTGTGATTTGTACAGTTGATAGTGGAATTTTTAACTCAGCTTTTTTTTTCTGAAGATTATCCAGACTTGGATAGATAGAGATTATCCAGATTTGGATAGATAGATAAATAGATATCTTCATAATTTCGTGATCTATAATAATGGAGTATTTTATATTTGTATCCTTTATAATTTTAATAATTATTAATTTTTCATATCTAGTAGTCACCGTGGCTCAAACGGTAGCGTCCGCGACTTTGAGGCGGCAGGTCATGGGTTCGCGCCCCGTCACGGTCTGAGGTGAGCAAGGCCATGCACTCAGGGTAATGATTACATCTGCCAAAACAAGTCCTTCGCAAGGAGGCAACCGTCCTAGCCCTTGGTAGAAAAGGGAGTCCGTGACGTAAAACCGGAATTATATTAATTGTTCGTATCTCTGGGGGCGAGGGAGAAAAAATACCACACCCATACTCCCTCTGTGTCGTATGAGGCAACTGAATGGGATAATAGAGTGAGAGATGGCTCTGACAATCCCTCCCTCACTGACTCTCACCCTACTGAGTTCAGAGCAATATATATTATAGCAGAGCTGTCGGTCAGGTACTCTTAGAGATGTTTTTCTATCAGCTCAGTACTCTTAATTATGTACTCATTATGTCAGTTGAGTTGGCAGGGGCTTTTAATCATGAGACGGGCCTAGACGCTTCCTCTCCTCCTGAAGAGATTCTGGTAGAGAGAAGATATGCTAGAAACTTTTGGGACTAGAAATCGGGACCTTTTGGGTGAGAGAGGGATGCCGTGTTCTCACTAAGCCTGTTGAGAGAGAGAGAGAGAGAGAGAGAGAGAGAGAGAGAGAGAGAGAGAGAGAGAGAGAGAGAGAGAGAGAGAGAGAATTTCGTTTTATCCCTAACCATAAACTTGTGTAAAGAGGAAAAGTTAAAATGAAGGAGAGAGAGAGAGAGAGAGAGAGAGAGAGAGAGAGAGAGAGAGAGAGAGAGAGAGAGAGAGAGAGAGTAGATTTCCTGTTTATTTCCAAGCTTGTGAGGTTAAACTTGTCTAAAACTTTTCTGAGTAATTTTTTAAGGGAAAAACATAGTAAACTAAAAAATCATTGTTTTAGAGGAGAAGGGACTTAACATCCTGGAAGTAGGGGTGTGCGTGCTGGTATTAATATTGTCTAAAGGGGAGAAGGGCTGAGTAATTTCTTGAGGTCAAAGAGAAAATATCCATTTAGAAGAGAGGTACCCAACATACTGGAATTAAAACAGTGTGTAAGAAGATAGTAACACTATTATATAGGATAAGGACTTAAAATCCAGAAAGTAAAATATTGCTTAGAATATGTTAATATTGTCTACATGGGAATGAAATATAATTTTTTTTTCGTAAAAGTGATAGAAATTATGAAATTCATTATAATAGACTAAAGGGACTTAACATCCAGGATATAAGGAATTGCTCAAATGCAAAAGTTGTCTGTTAGGGTGAGATATGGAATTTTATTGTTGTAACGGAGAAGGTAAACCTGGAAGGTTCAGTATTTAAAGAGAGTGGGACCTTGACATCCAGGATATAAGACAGTGCATAGATTATTTGAAAGGTACTTTTAAGGAAGAAAAGTTGAATAACAGTATTGGAAGGTTCGTATGGTAGAAGAGAAGGGACTTTTCATCCAGGATGTAAAAAAAGTTCACACAATTTGTGAAAAGTATCTATAAGATCGAGAAATACAGATATTTGTTTTTAAGAAAATTAGAAAAAGAGAGGGACTTAACATCCTGGATTTAAGACAGTGCGTAGATGTGTAAATTATCCACAGATGTGAGTGGCTCAGTGGTTTTTGGTTTTATGATGAAAAGATGAAGCCTACTTAGAAATGGGTCTTAACATCCAGAAAGGCAAGAGAATGCATACAGGTTATTTGAAATGTCTGAGAGAAAGAGGTTTCATTAAAGTTAATAATGAGTTATGGCCTCCTTATCTAGGAAGCTTGAAAGTCTGTATGTTTTTATTTGCCTTTTTATGTCACTATTAATCTCCATTCAAATAGGGGGTGGGTACAGACGGGTTGGAGCTGGGGAATTAAGGCTGGATGCAGGTCGTATGATAGGGTGTAAGTTATTTATAAGAAGAGGATGGAACTTTTGTTTTTAGAATAAGAAAATATGGAAAGTAGACTATTTAAAGGTGAGAAGGGTCTTAACATCCAGGTAGTATGTAAGTGCGCTAAATGTTGAAAGTGTTCATAAGTAAAAGAGTTCGTATAATAATGTGTAAATTGTATACAAAAAGAGGAATGGAATTACTTTTATGTTTAAAATAAAAATCTGGAAGCTTAATTATTTTAGGAGATAGGGGTATCAACATACAGGTAGGAAGAAAGTGCGTACTACTGCAGGGTGTCCACAAAGTCTGGGTACATAGGAAATTTCACTGTGCAGACCTATTTAATCGAGTTCACCTGAATTTTGTAGAGCGCATCAAATTATGCATTGAAAATGATGGATATCATATTGAAAATATTATTTATTAACAGATTTAAATAAAATTGTTTTGTTTTAAAAGTATGTGCTAATCTCCTGTGTACCCAGACGAAGTCTGGGCATACAGGAGATTAACACATACTTTTAAAACAAAGCAATTTTGTTTAAATCTAATGTTAATAAATAATATTTTCAATATGATATCCATCATATTCAATGCATAATTTGATGCGATTTACAAAATTCAGGTGAACTCGATTGAATAGGTCTGCATTGTGAAATTTCCTATGTACCCAGACTTTGTGGACACCCTTAAAACGTTCATAAAGGAAAGGGACTAAATGTTTTTATGATGAATAGAATAAGTCTAGTAGCCTAGAAGGTCCTTAACATCCAGAGTGTAAGACAGTGCATTCACTATATGTAATGTCTGTTCGAGGGAGATATAAGCAGTGTGTTTATAAAGAACGGCCTTCACATCCAGGAAGCCTGAGAGTGCGTGTGTATAATGATGATTTGGAGTTGCACCAACTGCAATATTATATGTGTTTTTAAGAGTAGAAAAATATATGTCACTACTGCTACTACTACTACTACTACTATTACTACTTTTTTAAGCATTTTTGTTCCATGTTCATATCGGGTCACTGTTCCTCACTGACCTCTATGAGACGAGTTTGTTTTGGCTCAGTGTTTTACGGCCAGATATCGTTTATGATAGGTGTTTGTGTATATATTGTGAATAAGACATTGCAAACATGTTGTGTGTCCCTAACTCCTTGATGTATGCAGCATTTCAACCTAACTTTCTCAAACTAACTTCAACGGGAAGTTTGTGGAACAATATGGCGAATTGTCTGAGTGTTTGGGAATGGGAGACTATTCGATTTTGAAGAAATAAAGTTTATCTCTCTCATACACACACACACTTTATCTAATCTGTCTATCTATATATCTATCGATATATATATATATATATATATATATATATATATATATATATATATATATATATATATATATATATATATATATATATATATATATATTTTTTTTTTTTGTATATTAAAAAATATATATATCTTTAATTTGATTTTATATACATACATATACCTTGGCTGTTTCCCCCTTTAGTTGGGGGGTAGCCGACATCAAAAAAGGAAAAC
This sequence comes from Halocaridina rubra, assembly GCA_037179515.1. Classification (NCBI taxonomy): domain Eukaryota; kingdom Metazoa; phylum Arthropoda; class Malacostraca; order Decapoda; family Atyidae; genus Halocaridina; species Halocaridina rubra. The sequence goes on along the minus strand of JAXCGZ010013263.1, from coordinate 23,765 downwards.
AGTTTGGGGAGAAGTTATTCTCCCCTCTACTCCCCTTGTTCTTTGACGTCTCACAGAAGGTTGGTACAAGGGGGGGGGGATTCCTAGTCCCCCCGCCCCGTCCACTTTTAGTCGCCTTTTACGACACGCAGGGAATACGGTGAGGCTATTCTTTGATATTGTGCCCGCCCCACAGGGCATATATATATATATATATATATATATATATATATATATATATATATATATATATATATAGTTTTACATCAGTTAGTGGTAGATTCAAAGTATTCCGCCTCTCATCATAATTTAGGAGAGAGAGAGAGAGAGAGAGAGAGAGAGAGAGAGAGAGAGAGAGAGAGAGAGAGAGAGAGAGAGAGAGAGAGAGAGAGAGAGAGAATTCTTTAGTTCCATGTTGATATGTTATCTTTCTGTTGATACTGCTTGACTTCAAAGAGTGGTAGATCCAGTTCCCCCAACCGTTCCTCATGGATTAGCGAGAGAGAGAGAGAGAGAGAGAGAGAGAGAGAGAGAGAGAGAGTGAGTTTAAAGCCATTGTTGATTTTCATCATTATTGATAAGGTCTAGTTTCCAATAGTGGTAGCTATAACTCTTTCCGTCTTTCATCATAACCTAGGTGTTGTATATCTTGTACCAACTTTGAGGATTGTATTTGAACTTACTCTCTCTTATTAATTTTCTTTTTATCTTTGTTCTTTTTCATTGAGAATTCCGGAAGTAGTTATCTGTTTGTTTGTTAGTTTCTTATTTTATTTGTTTATTTATTTTTTGTTTGTTTTGTTTATTTGTATCGTTAGACGTCCGTGTTAAAACTTTTTGGATTTGGAAGTTGAGATAAACTTTTTTTATGTCAAGTTTTTTCCTTGGGCGTGCAGGCGGCGGGCTGGGATCTGATTTACGAATATGGCGGGGAGGAGGAGGAGAAGGAGGCGGAGGAGGAACGTCTATAGGAGAAAGAGGAAGAGTAGGCATAATTGAAGAGGAAGAGGTGGAGGAGGACGAGCAGAGGTAAATATGGAAAATAATACTTGATGAGGAGGAGGAGAGAGGAAGAGAAGGAGGTGGACGAAAAGCAGAAGCGTAAGGAAGAAAAGGAAGAACAGATGGAATAAGTGAAGAGGATCTGAAGAAGGAAGAAGAGGAAGAGCAAAAGATGGAATTGAAAACCAGAAAGAGGAAGAGTAGTAGAAGTTGGAGGAAGAGGAGAAGCAGAAGAAGAAAAGTGAATTAGTGGAAGAGAAGGAAGAGTAAAAAGAGAAGAAGTA
>JAXCGZ010013263.1:10000-15000 GCA_037179515.1 Halocaridina rubra | reverse complement strand
TGTTTCCTTAGTAGTTTCTCCATAAGTTTGCAAACTATGCTGGTCAAGGAAACTGGTCTATAGTTCAGAGCCGTATCCCTCCTTCCCTATTTGAAGATAGGTATCACATTTGCTTGTTTCCAGCATCTTGGAATCTCCCCCGACTCCAGTGACTCCTTAAATATGATACTTAGTGCCACTGATATTGTGTTTGCGCATTTTTTAAGCACATGAGGGGATATGTCATCAGGACCTGTAGCTTTATGAACATCTAAATCCATCAGCGCTTTGCATACCTCTGTGGCTGTAAGGTTGATGTTCTCTAATACCGGCCCTTGAGCTTCTATCACTGCAATCTGAGGGGGTGGGGTATTTTCTACTGTAAATACTGACTGAAACTCCTTGTTCAATTCTTTGCAGATCTCTTCGTCCGTCTCAGTGATGCTTCCATCCGCTCTCTTTAGCCTTAAAACCTGTTCTTTTACCTTCAGTTTTCCTCTGATAAAGCTGTGGAAAAGCTTGGGATTTTCTTTAGCCTTCCTGGTGATGTCCCTCTCATAATCTCTCTCTGCCTCTCTCCTTTTACTTAGGTAGTCATTTCTTGCTCTTTTGTAGGTTTGCCAGGCATTTATGTTTTTTCTCCTCCTATACCTTTTCCAGCATTTGTCTCTCCACTCCTTAGCTCTTTTACACCCATTATCGAACCATTTCTCTCTGGCATACACCTACTTTGGTGACAGGTATGCAGCAATCTACTATCTTCCCATATTTCTCACAAAAGATGTCATACATTTCTTGTACAGATTTGTTGTAAAATAAGGTTCTCCAGTCAATAACTGCAAAAAGCTCATTCATTTTGATGTAATCTCCTTTCGGATAGTTCCTCCTCATGTCCTCAGTGCCTCTACTCTCAGGAAGAATGTCTTCAATGATATACTCCATCAACAACACACAGTGGTCACTCTTTCCAATTGGTGGTTCATACTCAATATTTTCAATATCCAACACATTATCTGTGAACACCAGATCAAGTAGTGATGGCTCATCCCCACCCCTGGCTCTTGTTGGTTCCATTACATGTTGGTGTAGGAAATTCCCTTGTACGCAATCTAGGAATCTTGCCCCAAATGAGTCCTCACCACTGTGTGGGTCAAGATTTATCCAATCTATCTCTTTATGATTAAAGTCTCCCATAATCAAAATCCTACATTTTTTCTCCCGCGCCATGTTAACAACTGAGTTTATGACTTCAATCGTACCTATATGACTTTCCTCATAAATTTCAAGCCTATTTTGGTTCCTTGGTGGGTTGTATACAACAGTTATTATAATGCTCTCTGACCCAGTATTTATGCGAGCAACAAGAAATTCCCTGAACTCACATTCTATAGCCAAGTTTATTTCTTCAACTTGAATCCTCTCACTTATGAGCAGTGCTATCCCTCCACCAGTCCTCTCAGATCTTTCGACCCTTAGTATTCTGAAGCCCTTAGGAAAAACTGTGACACTGTTTATGTCCTCACTCAACTTAGTCTCTGTAATTGCTACTATATCTGCCTTACTGTTGTGAATCCTATCTTTTAATTCTACTGCCTTACCAGCTAATCCATCAGCATTTGTGTATAACAATCTTAATGAGGCCCCATCCCCTGATCTTCTGTCATTATCTTCTTTATCTCCCCTTTATCTGGAAGTATTCTGTAACAAAAATTTTTCTTCTCTTCTTCATTTCTTTCATCATTTAACCTTCTTGCCTCTTGCAACAAGTTTTTGATCTTTCCCATCTCTTCCTGTGTTCTGTATCGTCTAATGAACACTTCTTTGCATTCTTGAAGGTCTTTTAGACTTTTTTTTCTCAACAATATTTCCCTACATGTCTCCCCTCTCTCAAAGGTTACTTTTGTTGGTCTCGGCTTTCCTTCCCTCGAATATTTACCTAGTTGGTGTATGTTTACAATATCCTCAGGACCACATACTACTCCAAGCTTTCTTATCAGGTCTACAACGTTAGCTTTATTTTCTTCAAGTCTCCCCTGCCATGTTGGCTCCTGGGATTCACTTATGCCTGAGATTACCACTGTCTTCTCCTTATCAAGTGCCTGTCTGATGAGTGGGTATGCCCTTTCCATCACAACGTCTTTCATTTTTTCGATTACTGTCTCTTTATAGTCAACTGTTTGTATGTTTTCCAGTGCCACCACCTTTACAGCCTCTTTTACTGCCACATTCCCCTTTAGTGCATCAGCAAAGGACGTTTTCATGGCATCATTTTCCATATTCAGCTCCTGGAACTCTTTTCTGAACTGTTCAATGTTTTCCTTAATCTGAACATTCCAAGCAGCAATCTCGTCTCTCTCAGAAGAGAGCAGTGAACTAACATCTAATTCCTTTAGGTTGTCATTTAGCTGTTTGTTTTTATCTTCTTGTTTAGAAATTCTAGATTCTAGTTGACTCTTTTCCCCTTCCAGCTTCTTTATTCTTTTTTCTAGTTCCTTTCTCTCCTGCCCTTGTGCTTTATTTGCTTCCTCCAAAGATCTTATTTGTTCTCTGAGTGTTTCATTCTCTTTCATTTCTCCATCCATATTCCGAATTTTATCATCAAGGCTTGTAACCATTTCCTCTAACTTCTTGATTCTCTGTTTAAGTCCTCTGATGACTACCCCTTCTCCCGACCCATGGGTGGGAGAGGTTTGGGACAGAGATGGCTTCATTTTTATGTTCTCCCTCTCACAGAATATAGAAAGAAGACGAGAAAGAGGAAAAAAAAAGAAAAGAGAAAAACTTCTAATTTACCTTCACACAGAATTTTTATATGTGTGTGTGTGTGTGTGTGTGTGTGTGTGTGTGTGTGTGTGTGTGATTACCTAATTGTGATTACCTAATTGTGTTTACGGGAAAGAGCCCAAAGCTCGTATCTTCCCGTCTCCTGATCGGTTCCATTTTTAGACTTAGTGATACTTATCATACCTGTCCTTAAAACTATGGATTGAGGTAGCATTAACTACCTCCTCGCTTAGCGAATTCCAATTATCAACTACTCTTACACTGAAAAAGTATTTCCTTACATCCTGCAAACGAGTTTTCTTCCGAAGCTTCAAACTATGACCTCTAGTTCTAGAGCCAGCCATATCGAAATATCGATCCCTATCCACTCTATCGTAACCATGAAGGAATTTAAAGACTGTCACCATATCCCCCCTTACTCTTCTAGCTTCGAGTGATGGCAAGTCTAATTCCCTCAGCCTCTCATCATAACCGAGATTGCGTATTTCTGGCACCAGTTTCGTGGCATGTCTTTGAACTTTTTCAAGCTTAGCTATGTGCTTTTTCAAGTGCGGATTCCAAAAGGGGGCTGCATATTCGAGTTTTGGCCTCACATAGGTTACATAAATATTTCTGAACATTTCCTTGTCCATGTGCCTGAAGGCTACCCTTACATTTGATAAGAATGCATATGCTGCCCTTACTACGCCATTTATATGTATTTCTGGAGACAAATCTGCCAATATGTTTACTCCTAGATCTCTCTCATTTTCTGTCTCCTGAAGTTGTACTCCAGCCACCGAGTAGTCAAGCTTGGGCCTTCTTGCACTTGTACCCATTCTCATTACCTTACATTTTGAGGTATTGAATTTCATTAGCCACTTTTCTGACCACTCATGCAGATTATTTAGATCCTCCTGAAGTTCTCTACCATTGTTCTCGTTTTTTACTTTCTTCACAATCTTTGCATCATCTGCAAACATATTCATGAATGAATTTACAGACTCTGGTAGGTCATTTACATATACAAGGAACAAAAGTGGCCCTAAAACTGAACCCTGTGGAACTCCACTACTAACTCTTCTCCATTCAGACACTGAGTGTCTTACTCTAACCCTCTGTTCCCTTCCTTCTAAGTAAGTTTTTATCCATTCCAAGACATTTCCACCTATTCTAGCCATTGATTGCAGCTTCCTAATAAGTCTCCCATGTGGAACAGTGTCAAACGCTTTCTGGAAGTCTAGGAATATGCAATCTGCCCAGCCCTCTCTTTCCTGTAAGATTTGGCTTACCTCATCATAAAATTCTAATAAGTTTGTTACTGTTGATCTTCCTTCTCTGAAGCCATGTTGCCTCACTGACAAAAAGTTGAAGGATTCCAAGTGAAGAGAGATATGTTTCCTTAGTAGTTTCTCCATAAGTTTGCAAACTATGCTGGTCAAGGAAACTGGTCTATAGTTCAGAGCCGTATCCCTCCTTCCCTTTTTGAAGATAGGTATCACATTTGCTTGTTTCCAGCATCCTGGAATCTCCCCCGACTCCAATGACTCCTTAAATATGATACTTAGTGCCACTGATATTGTGTTTGCGCATTTTTTAAGCACATGAGGGGATATGTCATCAGGACCTGTAGCTTTATGAACATGTAAATCCATCAGCGCTTTGCATACCTCTGTGGCTGTAAGGTTGATGTTCTCTAATACCGGCCCTTGAGCTTCTATCACTGCAATCTGAGGGGGTGGGGTATTTTCTACTGTAAATACTGACTGAAACTCCTTGTTCAATTCTTTGCAGATCTCTTCGTCCGTCTCAGTGATGCTTCCATCCGCTCTCTTTAGCCTTAAAACCTGTTCTTTTACCTTCAGTTTTCCTCTGATAAAGCTGTGGAAAAGCTTGGGATTTTCTTTAGCCTTCCTGGTGATGTCCCTCTCATAATCTTTCTCTGCCTCTCTCCTTTTACTTAGGTAGTCATTTCTTGCTCTTTTGTAGGTTTGCCAGGCATTTATGTTTTTTCTCCTCCTATACCTTTTCCAGCATTTGTCTCTCCACTCCTTAGCTCTTTTACACCCATTATCGAACCATTTCTCTCTGGCATGAATTACACCTACTTTGGTGACAGGTATGCAGCAATCTACTATCTTCCCATATTTCTCACAAAAGATGTCATACATTTCTTGTACAGATTTGTTGTAAAATAAGGTTCTCCAGTCAATAACTGCAAAAAGCTCATTCATTTTGATGTAATCTCCTTTCGGATA
>JAXCGZ010013262.1:170000-177500 GCA_037179515.1 Halocaridina rubra | reverse complement strand
CCAGTGGATCTTGCCTTGCGGAAGCCGTACTGGTGATCCGAGATAAGTGAGTTAGATTCAAGACGTTTCAAGAAGTGAGCATTGAGCAAAGTTTCAAAAACTTTAGCAATAGAGGAGGTTAGAGCAATAGGTCGGTAGTTAGAAGGAATAGAGTGGTCACCCTTCTTAGGAACAGGTTGAACTAGAGCATGCTTCCAAGATGAAGGATAGATACTGGTTGACAGAATGAGGCGAAAAAGACGGCAAAGCACGGGAGCCAGTTCATCTGCAAACTCCTTAAGGAACCTTGCAAGGATACCATCGGGACCAGATGCTTTGTTTGTCTTTAGTGAGCGAAGAACCTTATGAACTTTGCGTGAAGAAAGGATGAGGGAGGGCATAGGGTTAGAGAGGGGAAAAGACTGAGGAACAGGTGCACTGGAATCGTTGATAGAAGAGTTGGCAGAAAAATGAGAGCCAAAGAGAGAGGCTTTGTCAGTGGGAGAGCAATCTATAGAACCATCAGAACGAATGAGAGGGGGAAAGCTTGAGTTACAGAAGTTTTTGGAGAGGTTTTTGGCTAAGGACCAGAAGCATTTGTCAGTGGGAGAGGAGTTAAGGTCATCAACTTTCCTTCTTATAAAGGAAGCCTTAGACCTTTGAATCTGAGCTGTACATTGATTCCTAGCTATAATAAAAGCAGAGCGAGTTAAATCGGAAGGAGAGGCTTGGTAAGATCGGTGGGCCTGATTCCTAACCTGGATAGCAATGGAGCAGGCATGGTCAAACCAAGGTTTAGGGGGAGAGAAAGTTTTAATAGAAGAGGGGATGTACGCCTCCATTCCCGCGGTCATGATCTCGGCAGCTTTTACAGCTACCCGATCAGGGTTGCGGGACCGAAAGCAGTAGTCATCCCATGGAAAGTCAAAGAGAAAGTTACGCAAATTTTCATATTGGGTTCGCTCGAAGTGCCAAAGGTGGCGTTGAGTAGGAGGGATTGGTGGTGGGGGAGCGAAAATGGAAGAGACAGAGATCTTGGAGTGGTCAGATTTACCAAGAGTGGAAAGCACAGAATAAAAGTAGTTTGAAGAGTTAGAAGTAAAAATAAGGTCAAGAGTGTTTGCAGCATGTTCGTGACGATCAGGAACGCGAGTAGGATGTTTGATAATTTGCTCAAGATCGTGAGTAATAGAGAAAGCAAGAGCCTCGCTTCCTCCCACATCAGTGTGAGAAGAATGAAGACACTCACTGTGGTGTACATTGAAGTCTCCAATGTAGAGAACTTCGGTATGTGGGTGAGAAGATAGCAAGGACTCATGGCACGAGGAGAGATATTCAAAGAAAGACACAAACTCGGTGGAGTTTGGAGAACAGTAGCAGAAGCAAAGGATGATAGTGGTAGTGGAGAGATAGACTTTTAGCCAGAGAACATTAAAGTCAGGAGATTCAAGGTCCATGAGCCTCACAGTAGGAGTGTTAATGTTGCAGTAAGCACAGACCCCACCTTTGGAACGAAAACGAGTATACAGATTATAGTGGGAGATTTGGAAAGGGTCAGTGGAAGCATGTGTAGACAACTGGGTTTCAGATAGGAGGAGGAGGTTAGGGAGGAAAGTGCCCAAGTGCTGTTCCACAGACGAAAGATTAGAGTTCAGCCCACGAATGTTTGAATAGTGAAGAGTGAAAGAAGCAGATCTATTGGGAGGTGCAAGGTTAAGAGCAGAACCATTACTACCACCAGGCGTGTCTGCCCTCAAGCCAATGGTGGAGTCAACACGATCCCCGGAGATTCTTCGCACCCCACTATGCCGGGTACTGGGGGCCATTAGTTGTGAACCTTCCATAAATAATGACAAAATGTGAGGAAAAGGAAAGTAAAAGAGACAGATGTGCAGAATGTTGTGACTTGTCAAATGTAATGGAATAGCAAGAGATGTGTAATGACTTGCCAGAATATTCAGTGTAGATGTAGGCATGAGGAAAGAACCGTCCTGAAGGAAGGATCAACCTGGAACTGTCTGGACCAGTCCTAGTTGCATCCTAGTCCTATATATATATATATATATATATATATATATATATATATATATATATATATATATATATATATATATATATATATATATATATATATATATATATATATATATATATATATATATATATATATATATATATACATACATATATATATATATATATATATATATATATATATATATATATATATATATATATATATATATATATATATATATATATATATATATATATATATATATATATATATATATATATATATATATATATATATATATATATATATATATATATATATATATATATATATATATATATATATATATATATATATATATATATATATATATATATATATATATATATATATATATATATATATATATATATATATATATATATATATATATATATATATATATATATATATATATATATATATATATATATATATATATATATATATATATATATATATATATATATATATATATATATATATATATATATATATATATATATATATATATATATATATATATATATATATATATATATATATATATATATATATTTATAGGTTGGCCATGACACCAGCCGCCCGTTGAAAGGCTACGACAGAAGGTATTAGGATGCAACTAGGACAGGTCCAGACAGTTCCAGGTTGAGTCTTCCTTACAGGACGGTTCTTTCCTCATGCCTCCATCTACACTGAATATTCTGGCATATTCATTACACAACTCTTGCTACTCCATTACATATGACAAGTCACAACCTTCCCCACATCTGCCTCAATTACTTTCTTTTTCCTCACATTTGTTATTATTTATGGAAAGTCCACAGCTAATGGACCCCAGTACCCAACATAGAGGGCTGAGAAGAATCTCCGGGGATTTTGCTGACTCCACTATTGGCTTGAGGGCAGACACGCCTGGTGGTAGTAATGATTCTGGCCTTAACCTTGCACCTCCCAATAGATCTGCTTCTTTCTCTCTTCACTATTCTAACATTCTTGGCCTGAACTCTATTCTTTTGTCTGTGGAACAGCGCTTCGTCACTTCCCTCCCTAACCTCCTCCTCCTATCTGAAACCCAGCTGTCTACACATGTTTCCACTGACCCATTTCAAATCTCTCACTATAATCTGTATGCTCGTTTTCGTTCCAAAGGTGGGATCTGTGCCTACTGCAACACTAACACTCATACTGCGAGGCTCATGGACCTTGATTCTCCTGACTTTCATGTTCTCTGGCTAAAGATCTATCTCTCCACTACCACTATCTTCCTTTGTTTTGCTACTGTTCTCCAAACTCCACCTAGTTTGTGTCTTTCTTTGAATATCTGTCCTCATGCCATGAGTCCTTGCTATCTTCTCACCCACATGCTGAAGTTCTCTTATTTTTTTTTTTTTTTTTTAGTGTGACACCGTTACAGGCAGAAACTGCCCTCATCAACAAAGGCCCGGGCACGAGAAAATACCAAGACGAAGGAAAAGAAAAAGGTTAAGGGCAAGGCAGAGATGAGGTAATGCCACACAAAAGAAAACGACAGACAGAAAAAAACAGTCAAAGTAAAGAGGACCTAGAGATATGTATGACTAGGCTCTGAGATGATGATAGATCTGCTTTTTGAAGGATGAAAGGTCATAAGAATTAGGAAAGACAGAAGGAGGAAGAGAGTTCCAGAGTCTGGAGGTAGATGGGAAGAAGCAGTCGCTGCACCGACCAATCCGCGAGCTACAATTCTCCACACACTACCTGTGAGCCGCTTGGCGAGCGTTACGCGGTCTCAGCAGTGGACGAGGGATGCAACTCGCCAACTCATCAGAGCAGCGATGGAAGTAGTAGTGATAGAAAAGCGAAAGAGAAGATACCTTATGGCGAAGAGAGAGAGAATCCAGGTTAGAAGTAAGAGAAGGATCATTAATGTGTCTGACTGCCTTTTTTTCAACCTTATCAAGAAGATAAGTAAAGGAAGAAGCACCCCAGATGTGTGAGGAGTATTCTAAGCAGGGGCAGATAAGACCTTTGTAAATTTTAAGTAACTGCAATGAGGAAAAGTAATAACGAAAACGAAACAAAATCCCCAATTTTTTGGATGAAGATATAGAAATCTGGATTATGTAATTCCTCCAAGACAAGCTAGAGGCTATATGAATTCCTAATATATTGATAGAGTTAAGAGGGTAAATTTCATTAGTTTCGAAGACAGTAGGGTTATCAGGAGGAGAAGAAGATAAAGAGATAGCCAAAAACTGTCTTGGAGGCATTGAAATTAACTAAATTTTGAGTGCCCCATTCAGATACTCTCTGCAAATCGGAGTTAAGAGTAGAAAAAAGAGTGATACGAGATTGATTAAGAGTAACAGATGAAGGTTGTGAAGAAAAGGCAGAGGAAAAGTGAAGTGTAGAATCATCGGCAAAGGCATGAAGAAGAGAGGAAGATGGGGATTGTAGAAGATCATTGATGAAGAGAAGGAAGAGAGTAGGTGAAAGAACAGAGCCCTTGTGGAACACCACTGGAAACAGAGAAAGGGCTAGATGTCGCGCCATCAACAACTACATATATAGAACGGTCAGTAAGAAAACTGGAAATCAGAAAACAGAAAGAAGGGGTAAAGCCATAGGCAGGGAGTTTGGCCAGCAGAGCCTTGTGCCAGACTCTGTTAAAATCCTTAGAGATATCAAGGGCGACGACAAAGGATTCCCCATAGTTCCTCAAAGAAGATGACCATACATGAGGACAAGAGATCACCAGTGGATCTTGCCTTGTGGAATCCATACTGGTGATCGGAGATAAGTGAGTTAGATTCAAGACGTTTCAAGAAGTGAACATTGAGCAAAGTTTCGAAAACTTTAGCAATAGAGGAGGTTAGAGCAATAGGTCGGTAGTTAGAAGGAATATAGCGATCACTCTTCTTAGGAACATGTTGAACTAGAGCATGCTTCCAAGATGAAGGATAGATACTGGTTGACAGAATGAGGCAAAAAATACGGTAAAGCACGGGAGCCAGTTCATCTGCAAACTCTTTAAGGAACCTTGCAGGGATACCATCGGGACCAGATGCCTTGTTCGTCTTTAGCGAGCGAAGAACCTTATGAACTTTGTGTGAAGAAAGGATAAGGGAGGACATAGGGTTAAAGAGGGGTAAAGACTGAGGAACAGGTGCACTGGAATCATTGATAGAAGAGTTGGCAGAAAAAAGAGAGCCAAAGAGAGTGGCTTTGTCAATGGGAGAGCAAGCTATAGAACCACCAGAACGATTGAGAGGGGGAAGGCTTGAGTTACAGAAGTTTTTGGAGAGGTTTTTCCTCTGCCGTTTCTTCACAACCTTCTTCTGTTACTCGTAATCAATCTCGTATCACTCTTTCTTCTATTCTTAACTCCGATTTGCAGAGAGTATCTGAGTGGGGCTCTCAAAATTTATTTAAATTCAATGCCTCCAAGACACAGTTTTTAGCTATCTCTTTTTCTTCTTCTCCTCCTGAAAACCATGTTTTCTTCGAAACTAATTAAATTTACACTCTTAACTCTATCAACATATAAGGAATCCTTATAGCCTTTGACTTGTCTTGGAGGAATCACATAATCCAAATTTCTAAATCTTCATCCAAAAACTTGGGGGTTTTGTTTCATTTTTGTCATTACTCTTCCTCTTTGCAGTTACTTAAAATTTACAAAGGTCTTATCTGTCACTGCTTAGAATACTCCTCACACATCTGAGGTGCTTCTTCCTTTACTTATCTTCTTGATAGGGTTGAAAAAAAGGCAGTAAGACTCATTAATGATCCTTCTCTTACTTCTAACCTGGATTCTCTCTCTATTCGCCTTAAGGTATGTTCCCTTTCGCTTTTCTATCGCTACTACTTCCATCGCTGCTCTGATGACTTGGCGAGTTGCATCCCTCCTCCACTGCCGAGACCGCGTAACACTCGCCAAGTGGCCTCATCTCACAAGTAGTGTGTGGAGAATTGTAGCTCGCAGATTGGTTGGTGCAGCAACTGCTTCTTCCCATCTACCTCCAGACTCTGGAACTCTCTTCCTCCTTCTGACTTTCCTAATTCTTATGACCTTTCATCCTTCAAAAAGAAGATCTATCGTCATCTCAGAGCCTAGTCCTCCATATATCTTAGTCCTCTGTACTTTGACTGTTTTTTTTCTGTGTCGTTTTCCTTTGTGTAGCATTACCTCATCTCTGCCTTGTCCTTAACCTTTTTCTTTTCCTTCGTCTTGGAATTTTTTCGTGCCCAGGCCTTTATTGATGAGGGCATGTTCTGCCTGTCCCCAGTGTCACACTCATAAATATATATATATATATATATATATATATATATATATATATATATATATATATATATATATATATATATATATATATATATATATATATATATATATATACATATATATATATATATATATATATATATATATATATATATATATATATATATATGCAACAATAACAAAATAAGCACATTGCAGATATGAAAACATGAATCATTTTTCACCCCAACGGGGACTTGAACCTAGGACTTATAATTATTAAGTCAAGGTGCTACCAACTACACAACTTATGTAATGTGCTTATTTGGTTATTGTTGGGCCCGAATGAGTTTGGGAGTTGAATTAAATGCGAAAATGAAGCCTTGAGTGAGGTTGGGAATCTGTAATATGAATATAGTGGCATTCAGATAGAATGCGTTCATTCCTAAGTATACCAGATATAAGCTATAAGGTCTGATTACTTTTAACCTTCTGTGGTGTAGTTGGTAGCGCCTTGACTTAGTAATTGTAAGTCCTAGGTTCAAGTCCCTGTCGGGGAAAAATAATTATTCATGTTTTCACATGTGTAATGTACTTATTTGGTTATATATATATATATATATATATATATATATATATATATATATATATATATATATATATATATATATATATATATATATATATATATATATATATATATATATATATATATATATATATATATATATATATATATATATATATATATATATTATATATATATATATATATATATATATATATATATATATATATATATATATGTATATATATATATATATATATATATATATATATATATATATATATATATATATATATATATATATATATTACAATTTATTTTTATAATTCTTCAGGTAATATTTAGATACCTGAAAAAGAGAGAGAGAGAGAGAGAGAGAGAGAGAGAGAGAGAGAGAGAGAGAGAGAGAGAGAGAGAGAGAGGAGAGAGAGAGATGATGATGATGAAAAGACGTATACACTAAACTGCACAAAGGGAAAAAAAAAATTTAACTTCTTACAAGTTTTGATTAGTTGTCGTTTCTTAACGCCTCAAGTTTTTCAACTTTTTTGCTGAGGTCTCAGATGAACTCTAGTGGAAACAGCTGCTCCTCACTCTCCTGCTGCACTCCAGTATGGACTGCAAAATTGTGCAGGTTTTTTTTTTTCA